>JBAGKK010125173.1:0-25003 GCA_037177015.1 Euceroptres primus
TAATATGAATTCAACTATTTAACTGCAAAAAAGAAGATATCGGCGACGCGTTCTATTACTCCATCTAGCAAACGAGTGAGAGAGTGAGGCAGCGCATGCACGCCGTGCGCCGTGGTTGCGCGCAGAAAACTGATCGAGCGTCTTCAAATCGATGGGGCTGGAAAAATTGGCCATATCTCGGTTAATAATGAACGTATCGAGATGGTCCTTTTTTTAATTTGAGAAAGCTCAAAAAATCATGAGCATTGAAGCTATTATATTAACGGAATTAACATTATTTCAACTCAAAGTTTGTAAAAAATTTGTTTTTCAAAGTTTACAACACTTATATTTACCTGATATTTGTAAAATGTTTACTCGATCTTCTTGTGTACTTAAATTTTTATATTAAATAAGACGTCCGTTCATTGGCAGAGATGAAATTATTATCTTGCCATAGTAAAAATAATACTAAAAAATAATCAAATAAGGTCTAATGAATGGAATGGATGAAAGGGGTAAATATTAAATTATACACATTATATACATTTCGTATTATATTTTATTACATGCTAAATCTTTGAATAATTTCTTATTATTTTTACTGTGGCAATATAATAATTTCATCTCTGCCTAAATTTCGGGTTGAAATAATATTAATTCCGCTAATATAATAGCTTCAATGCTCATGATTTTTCGAGCTATTCCAAATTAAAAAAAGAATCATCTCGATACGTTCATTATTAACCGAGATATGGCCAATTTTTCCAGCTCCATCGATTTGAAGACGCTCGATCAGTCTTCTGCGCGCGATCACGGCGCGCGGCGCGCATGCACCGCCTCACTCTCTGACTCGTTTGCTAGATGGAGTAATAGAACGCGTCGCCGATATCTTCTTTTTTGCAGTTAAATAGTTGAATTCATATTAATGTTAATGCGGGACATTAAAATATAGCTCTTAATGTATACTCTCTCCAAGTATCGGCTCTTAATATTAACAATTAATGTCAGCGATTTAAAAAAAAAAAACTATCTCAGCTGCTAATCAACGTAGAATAACGATTTCTTTTTTTAAATTCGAAAATAACAGTACTAACTGAACTATAGAGGTTACTATTTCATTTATAACAATTAGCTATCTTAACAATTTAAAACATATTAAGTTTTTGTCAAAGCCATTTTTAAACAAATTAAATTAAAAAAATTATATTCTCCGTAAATGCATGTGAAAATACAACTATTAAGGTACAAAAGCAACTCTCGATCGAAGCTCTACGACGCCTGTAAGCTTGGGAAAAATGAATTGAAAACAGCATCTTTTTAGATAACAAATTCCGCCAACGACAAACTAATGAAGCTTTCGGGCCAAAATTGTAACCACTTATTAAGGGTGCAAAAAGCTTAAAAAATCCTGAATTACAAGTGTCTCCGATGAAAATTGCATTAACTACAATTTAAAAAACGGGCAATTTTGAGAGTTTTTGAGCTCTCGCGTATAAACAAATTATCGAAATTTAATGCGACTCGTCTTATTTTACAGTTTTTTTGGTATACCTACATTTTTCGTATGAACTTTTTTTCGCTATCAATAACAGTTTTTTCACACAAGTCAAAAAACCACTTTTGCATAACTTTGATCATTATTTAAACAAACTTTCCCAACTATTCATGAGTTGGATTTTTAATATTTTGTTTATAACGTGCTTCCGAACAATATCACGCAGAGAGAAATCTAATAGTATTTTTTTCACAAAACAGGCTGTTCCATGCCTATAATGACTGGACTAATAAGCGTACCACAGAGTCGGTCATCCCTCCGAACAGTAACCTTGCCTAGAGATACTTAAGCTACGTGATCGCTGAGCCAAGACATTCATCGATATTTATTTTTAGCATTAATTCAACAATTTAATTATGAAATTGGAACTTTTTTTCCACTTAAGTACACTTCAATGTGTCCAACCGACAAGATTCTAACTCGCGGAGTTCAAATTGAAATGTGCTAACTCAGGTGGCGAACTCTCGAAGCTTCAACATCCCATGTAAATTGTATTGGGAACAACAGCGCCCTTAACTTTACGGCACCTTTCTACTTGCAATTTAGTCACAAAACTTTTTAAATTTGTAAAATTTATTTTCAAACTGATAGATTTAAATCAAACTGACAATTTTATAAAGTTTTGTATAATACTTTATTAGAGATTCCAATCTCTTTTTTCTCTAGCTCATTCACGGAAAGATTCGCTAAATATGGGTGGAAATTGTGAAACTTGTAATAAGACCGTTTGAGATATTTAATATATGTGTCCAATATCTAAAATGTATTCCGTAGTGATTAATGGTGCAAAGATCAATCTAATTATAAAATCTTTGTTTTAAAGATGCGCCAATATCTTAGGTTCATATTTAAACTTCAACGATACCAACAGATTTTTTGCCTTGTATTTTCTATCTGATCGTTAGACGATCAAATAGAAAAGATTTGTGTCAATGACACATAATCATATGGTTTAGCCGAACTGGGTCTTTTTTCTAAGCTGGCGTCATCTCTCAAGAAGACCGGCAGTAATTATCGTTCTCCGCCTCCCGGTTCGATGGACATTCACTCGTCGTTCCGGATTCAATTTTGTCCGCTCCGACTAAGGGTACTTCGACTGGAGTAAAATTAATTAACAGCTCAGTCGTTGATGAAATGATATTATAGGTACTAGGATTCGAGTATTTTAAGCTTTACTTTTCCTCTTTGCTAATGCTTTGAATTAACTGTACCTTTATTTAATTTTCAGAAACTAATTACTTATCGCTTGCGAGTTGTTATAAACCGGCTAATTTAAAAACATTTTAAGTAAAAATCATATAACATTTTAAGGCATTCCATCAGTTTTTTAAAACTTTATAGAATATAATAGACGCTGCAAGTTTTCTGTTGCAAATTTCGTAAAACTTTATGGAGAACTGTTAATTTCTTACTTTAGCTTAAGTGAAGCTTATTATAAATAAACTATCGTTTTCAATAATCGTTTTCTTAAAAACATTGTTTTCTGTAATATGACAGCAAAATTAAGGTAGATGGTGGAACTGTTATTTTATACTGTAATTTTATGAGAAATATAGTATAGTGGAACTAGTTTGCACATACTTTACTATATTTGTCCGAAAAACAAAACTAATAAAGGTAAAAATTCTGCACATGTTAAGTGACTTATATGGTAAACTACATTGAAATATAATTTCAACTTTAGTAAGATACCTCTAAAGAGGATAAGCGCCACATCACTTTTTCGAGTACGTAATTGAAAAACTAACACACTTTGCGAATCGTCCAAAATTGGATAGAAAGAAAAGACACAGAAAAACTAGCTGTGAATTCGATTTCGGGTGTTTTCCCGTAGTCTATATTTTTTGGTGCTTATATCATGAGCACTTTGCTTCCTCGTTATGATGAAATAGCAAATAGATAACTTGCTTCCTCATAGAAGAAGCACTAATTATTTTAATAAAATTGTAAACCTTATTTTTCAATATTATAAATTATTTAAATTTTCTTAGTCTTTAATCAAATGTGATATTATTATGTCAGTCGATTCGTTTTAAGTCAAAGAATTCTTTCTTTTTATGGTTGGACTTTTAAAACTGAAAAAAATTAATAAAATTGTAAATTTTCAATTTTTTAAAAATATTGTATATGAAAAAAATTTTCTCAATCTTCAACAAAATGTGTTAATATCATAGGTCAATAGATTCGTTTCGAGTCAAGGAATCTTTTCCTCTTATGCAATAACTGTGGATTATGTTAATGAAAAAAGTTTTAATTATAAAAACCGATTTTCTGTATTATAAAAATACTAGAAAAGAATTCAATGAATATTTTTTGAAATCCTTGTATCTAATTTGAGATATTATTAGTAAAAGTAAGCCCTCCAAATTTCATGAAATTATCTACAACCGTATTCAAGTTATCGTGCTAACAAAAAAGTGTGACATCCACACACACCCATACAGACATCCACAAGCACACACACACACACACTTCAAGACAATTGTTCAGAACATTGTATTAGACATTTATCATTTATGAACGTTTAATTAAATGTTTAGAAGATTTCCTCTATAAGGAAGCAAAAAGGGAAAAAAGAAACTTTATTTCATATGACTTATCTTTCAAAACATTTTATCAATTCAATTTATAGAAAAAAAGTGTTCCTTCAAATATTCAGTCCTTTCCGAAATTCGGTGCGTGTGAGCGCTGGGGACTCTACTTCTGTTTAAGGGGTTTTCTCAACATAGGCAGTTTCCTCTGCCAGATTACGGATAAAAAGATGAATTTTTAAATCTAATTTTAATTTCCCCTTAAAGGAAATAAGTCAGAGTTAGATTATTGACTTAAGTAAATATTATTTGTTAAATTTATCAAAAAAATGGAATTCGAGGTAGTCTTGAATGAAAAAAAGAAATGCAAACATAATAAAGTGTATGTAGCAATTTGACTTTGACGTTTGTTCTCTCGTTGACTTAATGGTAATGGATCAGGCAATTAGCGCAGTGTTAGTGCATGGGAATCGGCGTCGGCGGATTTTCCACGTTCCGCGCGAAGGGCTCTTCCCCTGCGTGTCCTCGTGTTTCATCCTTCTAAGCCTAAGCCCAAGGGAAGGAAAAAGGGGGGAAGCACAGCGTAACCAAGGGGATAGGTAGAGAGGTGAGGGCGTGAGGAAGCAGTGATGAAGCTTGATACGAAGCGCGGGAGGGAATGGGAGAGAGCGCGAGAGAGAAAGGTGTACGCGTCACACCGATCGCGTCGCCTCGCGTCACTCAAACCAACCACGAGCCATGGAAGCGAAGAGGAGGCCGATGAGCAGTCAGTTCTCAACTGCCTTTCTACGCGGCGGTCCTAGCGAGCGCGGTTCAACTGCGGATTACGACGGACTTAACAGGCTGATCCGTTTTCCCTATCCTAACTCTCTCCCTCTATGTTACACTCGACCGTGTGTGCAGAGAGAGAAGTAACTACGCACAGTTGAAAGAATCTGATTCACCGGTACGGGTAACGGCCACTAGCGGGATTACCTGCAAAAAACGGAACCGGTCTCCTGCTTCCGGACACCGGCTTGTTGGTGAATTTTATATCTTTTCCCTTGGAGTCTTCCACAATGGAGCAGTGCCTTCAGAATCTGTTAATCATCATTCCTACGGCACCAGTGTCGTAATTGTGATAGCATAAAACAACCCCCCTACACATTGGATAATTCAAAGTGATCCCTAATTCCTAATTGTATAATAAGCGAGAAGAAGCACAAAGGGTTCGCAACAACCACGTGGCCAAGATTCTTTATCAACATATCATATTCCAGTCCAGGGGTGGTATCACTTTACTCCAAGACTCATTCTTCATCATCGGGATCTCATTGGTTCAGAACGCTCACGGTCCGCAAAAGACCAGCTTGCGAAGAAAGTAATCTATGAGCGTCCGCAGGAGAATTGAAAACTTGAAGTTCAAAGGCGAGTTGTCCTGCAGGAACATGATGAGTGACGAGTGAATCGTTCTTGTGTCGTGATTTAGTGGGTTCTCCTTCTAGTGGAGCAACTTCGGGACCTATGAAATACCAACGGTGATACACCCAACTTAGTGTCTTCGACCTCGGATCCTGAGGACACGCAATCAGGAAACGTTACTCCGACCACTTCGGCGAAATGGTCGTACTCGAGCTGGAGACCATTTACGCGCAGGTCGCACCTCACACTAAACTCCTCAATAAGCGATTTGTAGGGGCCCACCACTGGCTTGGACCCCTGAAGGAGGCTCTGGTCGCTCGCCTCGCAGCCGACAAGGTACATTGACTCTTCACAAGTATGCGGACGCGCTTTGATTAACGGGTTACTCTGGCTCTCAGGTCGGGCGTCCTTCCTCGATCCTCTTCGATTAAACAAACTCTGAGCCTTGTGGAACATGAAATCAGCTGATCCCAAATTATTTGACTGTTCAATCCTTCAACGCGATTCTATTATTCTAAATTACTTGAAAACATTAAAAGGATGAAGGCCAACATCAGTTTATCTTTTGGTAGATGGTATAAAAAGCCTTTCTTAGACGTTTTTGGGACAACGTGTTATACAACTGTTTTACGTATATAACAACTACTTTTTTTTCTCTCCAGAAATATATTAAGATTCGTTTCTAGTTTTTTTCGCAACAATCGCAAATCTCCCCCCCCCCCTCTCCCCAAGGTTTCCTCTTTTTACGTCATGGTTCAAGAAACTTCCCCCTTTTCCCCTTTCTTTTCGATGTACTCCTTAAATGCGGAGTAAATTTAAAAAACAAGATTCAATATTTTTAAATGTTTTAAATTTTTCAGATGTTTAAGGTTTCAATATTTTAAATTGCCCTCAAAATTCAACAATTAAGAAACACAATATGGACAATTTCAAATCGAGAAGTGTTCAAGATTTGATTCTTTTAAGGGGTCATTCTACTAACTCAGCAAAAAAAGGTGATTTTCAAGAATTTTTTTCTCTAAAACTACTTTATATAATTAAATAAAATTTTCAACGTTTATTTATGCAGTCTCAAAGTTTAAAAAAAAAATTTTACATAAAATTATTATTTAGTTTAGTTATTATTTAACAATAAACAAAGTGTCTAAAAAAAAGACATGTCCACTGCGCGCACGATATCTCCAGTCAGCATCATCTGAAACAAATAAATCAGAAATTTTCTTTATTACTATAATCATACAGGGTGGCTGCTGGACCGGGAAATGACCGGGAATTTTTTATGCATTGGAGAAACCGGGAAATGACCAGGAATTTTTTTGTTGACCGGGAATTTTTTAAATTTTTTTAGAAAATGCACGAAAAAGTGCAGAAGTCATTGATCAAGAGATTACAAAACTGAATAACTAAATAAAACTTATTATTGTAGAAATGTTATTACGATAAAGGTAAAATATATCTCGTTTAACAATAACACTCTGTGATCCCATTTCATTTACAAAATGTAAATGCTTATATATTTTAATATCACACTTTAGTCATTAGGGATTAGTTGAACTTAAGGGGTTATGTCCACTTAATTTTGAAAAAATGATATGATTTTCATAAATTTTTTTGGATAGACAAATAAGTATGTATTGAAAAACCAACAGTGGGATCATAAAAGTACATATTTTAAGGTACTTGACAAAATTTTTTCATTAAAAAATATTATTAAAAATTAAACGAAATGTGTTTGTTTTCTGGAAACGTATTTTTTCGACATGGCTTGCGGTGACCACGATTACTCCAAATCAACTCATCTGAAATCAAAATTCAAAGAGATTATGTTAGTAATATTTCGTTGTGAACGGCGTGAACGTAGGATTTGTTAACATTGTTATTTATAACAAAATTACAACAATTTTAACAAAAAGTTCATTTTTCGAGTTTTTATTTGATTGTAATAAAATTAAAAATTGTTAACAAAATAAAAAATCCATCGTTCAGACCCTTCACGACGTAATATACTAACATAATTTCTTTGGATTTTGATTTCGGATGAGTTGTTTTGGAGTAATCATGGCCACCACAAGGGATGTCACAGTGACATTTCATCATGTAAAATAGCCTAATATTATTTTTAGAAACATAAAAATATTCGCCCTAAAAGCATTAATCACTAGGGCTTAGTTGAAAAACCTCCATTTGTACTTCTTCAATAACATAAACTATTTTAATGTTAAATTAAAAATAAATTTATGTTTATATGTACAGAATATTAAATAAAAAAACATTTTAAAACTTTTAAAACCTATTGCATTGACTGTTATTCATTGGAAACTATTATTTAATGACCGGTAAAAAATTTTCGATGACCGGGAAATGACCGGGATTTTATGTCGTCGGTGAAAACGGCCACCCTGTCATAGCTCTGAAGTGACGAAGCGGATTTTTTTTATTTTGCAAAACAACAATATGGCGGCAGTTTAAACAAAAAATTTCCAAAAATCGTGTTTTTTTGCTCTTTTTTTTGTTAACTTAACTATGATAAAATTAAAAATTTAAAAAACCGCTTTGTCACTTTGTAGATATTTATATTTAGAATAAACGTAGAAAATTTGATTGAATTGGTTGAAAACTTTTTGAGAAATCGTGCGTGCAGAGCGCAAAAATTTTGTTTCGAAAAAAACGCGTTTAAAGTTTTCGGAACATAAAAATTGTAAGAAAAAGTTACTTACACTTAATCAGCGATCCCTGCTCCATATAATACTCCTTCTGATTGATGAAATGAATCCTCCTAAACACTTCTTGCCTTTTTTCGCGACGTTTTCGCTTTTTTTTGAGGCTTCGGAGCTGCGGCGGTTCGCTGTATGTATACGCGTGCTGTCATTTTTCTCGGCGAATCTCACTGCTTCAGGGCCGAGTGTGATACCCATTACCTCCATACATTTCAGTACAGGTTGGTAGCCTTCATTAAAAATGCATGCAGCAAGATAAGCCGCTCGTCGTTTTAAATCCGGTTCAAACTGAATTTTAATAGCATGGAATTTAAGGCCGTCTACCCCGAGCCCGGCCCGAAATCCAGCGATGAGTGTACATCTGTTTCAGGTGTCCTACACGTATAGCAATATCAATTCTTATAAGTACAATATTTTCTTCACATATACACATTTAAAAATAAACACCAATAATTCCGGCTCTGCATCGAAAACAATTGTCACCGCTGAAACATAAGCAGCCGCGCTCGGATGCTCTACTCAAGCGCTCAAGCTCTCTACGCGCTTTTTCTCCAAGCTCTCGAAAGTATAGAAAGACTCCGAATTTCTGTGTGAAATTTTGATATGATATTTCTGAATATATAACCTATCGAAAAATGCAAAAACAATCGATTTTTCAAAAGTGAGATAGTAGAATGACCCCTTAAAGCTAAATGATAATTTCTTAATGAATAATGAGAAGCATTTAAACACTTTCAAAATCAACGACCAAAAAACTAAAGAGTTTTTATTTTTGAACTGTCAAACTTTATAAATTTCACTACCAAGCATTCTAAATATAATTTTTTTTTAATTTGATGTAAAATTAATAAATTTCAAAGTCCGAGTGTTGAAGACTAAATAATTTTGAATTTGAAATGCTTAGAATTGCACAATATAATGTTAGAAGTCTTCTTTGTTGTAAAATAAAAGTTTTCAGAATCTTGAAAGTTTTATGTTTAAAATTTAATTCTACAATATTTTAATTTGAATGGTGTCAAAATTCGACAGATTCAAAAGAAAGCATTGAAATGTTTAAATGTGAAAAGCGTCAAATTAAACGCCTTCATAGTTGAAAAGTTCAACGACACTCTAATTCTATTTGTAACGCTTTTGAGTCAAAACTGTTTAATTCTAAATACTTTCAATTCGACATTATTGAATTTTGAACATTTCGAATAAGAAATTGTTCAACTTCGGGCACTTTTAATTTTCAATTGTACTATTTTGAAAGAAAACTAAACTTTGAAACTAAACAATTTTTTTAGTATATTTAAATCTAAATTCATAAAACTTTGAGCGCTTTGAATTGACTCTTCAAAATTTAAATTCTCCTATTTTTGTATAATTTTACCTTGATTTCATCTTTGTGATTGTTTTCAATTTAAAATTTTAGAATTGCGTACTTTTTAATTTTTAGTTGTTTCATTTCTAAAGTAAGCCTTAAATTTAAAATATAAAAAGGTGATAATATTTTCACTTGAATTAAATGTGAAAAAATAAACTAAGGCAAATATGAAAAAAGTGAAAAACATTCTTTAAATAAGTGTAAAAAATTACTTTATTTTGAAAAAAGTGTTCACATGTAGAGAAATAGACTCGTTGTGGCAGGCTTGAAATGTTGAAATAAGCATTGAAAACTGTGTACATATTTTTTAATTTGTTATTTAAGAATTAAAATTTAGAGAGATAAATAACGTTTTAAAATTCAAACATTTGAAATTGTACAATTTTACATTTAGTCTTAAAAATTAAACGTCTTCTGAATTAGGCATTCAAATGTGAATATTTTAAATTTGAAAATGTTCCAATTTTGTATGTTTAGTTTTGACCTTTTTTACATTATTTATTGAAATGAAAAAAATGTGTAAAAAAACTGAACATTTCAATATCAAAGCCGTTAAAATTGAAAAATTGAAAATTTGAAATGCTTAAAATTTAAGATTTCAAATCAAACTCCTTCAAATTCGTATAATAATTTAATTCGATATGTTTTTCTACTAAAGATTTAAAACATTCATTGTTATCCCCGGAGTGTTTTTTTTGGTCTCAAAAAATTCCTGGTCGTTTTTCGTTTTATATAATCAGGGTGTCTAGCGGACCGGGAAATCGGAAAGAACCGGGAAAAGCCCGGGAATTTTATTTTACCGGGAAAAAACCCCGGAATTTTATTTATGATCGAGATTAGACTTACATTTTATTTTTTTTATTCTTCAAATTTAAATAGCCTTTAAGCAACTACTTGTGATTCTGTTAAAAAATATTTATTTTACGTGTTACGAAAGTTTTAAAATATGTATTTTCGATTAATATTTATCACTTCAGTCTATGATTAAACATCAGTTTGGCACGTGTAAATAAATAATTATCTTTTTTACGATATAAATTTTGTATATGTATGTTGTGTTAAAATTCCCTTTTCTATGTATAATATGTTCACTTTCAAAAATCTCAAAAATACATTTTTAACTTGATCGGGGAATAAAAATTGACCGGGAAAAAACCTGGAAAACCCCGGGAATTTTAAATGGTCTGATCGCTAGACACCCTGATAATAACTAGATAAAAATTAATTTATTTAATAAAAACAATTGTGGTATTAATAAGACATTTTATATGAAAAAAAAAAGATTTTTCAAACCTAATTTTCATGACATTGGCATAACATTTTTATAAAATTGGTGGACTGAATAGAACATTTAATATTGAGCTGAATAAACTTTAATGTTTCATTTCTATTAAAAGGATTATTTCTTTTTGTCTCACGCGAAAACGTAAAGGCTGTATTTAATATAATTAAATTTATTCCCGTATTTTCCCCCTATTTTTCTGAAAAAATGACCCTATTTCCCGTTTTTTGAGAGCACCTTACACTGTGAAGCCTGCATTAGTATAAATTACGTGTTCCAATTTTTAATGAGTCTGTACAAACATTCGATTTGGTATATAGACTTGTATACTTAAATATGTAGGATTTCACTAAACCTCGAAACTTTCGTTCAGACTTTGAACAGACGTGTCTAGTTTAGCAACTTCAGCGTGGATTCGATAACGATTTTAGTTTGTTGAAAATTTAAACAGGGACTAATTATCTTTATAGTTAGAGTGCAAATTTCTTGAAACGGGTTTAGTAATGAGGAAAATGGACTGTTTGAGAAAGTAGTGGGATTGCTTTCTGTCGTTTGTATTTTATATAGGAGGTGGTGACGACTAGCTCGCAAGAATGTCGGCGTGATAGGATTTTAAATGTAAACAGTTTGCGGTACTACACCGTTCAACAGTTCACAGCTGAGTGGGTTATTTCGAGCATCATTTTTGTTTAATTTAAATTCTTCTAATTAAAATCGACGGTAATGGAAACTTGATTTCTTTTCCTTAGTCAATGGATTTTGAGGACTAAAAGTTAAACGGACATTATGTAAATTAGTTAAAACGAAAGATAAAATGTACTTATTCAAATACACTGAAAGCCCGATTTAAGGCCGGCTTCGGGGGTTGCCTCAATGGCCTTGGGCTTTAAGCGAGTGTCTCTAAACGTAAACAAGTCAGGGTCGTATGAACTATTTCTGTTTAATTTTTGTCACGAGTGAAAAATATTTTTTAAATATAAGTTTAATTTAACGTTTATCACTGTTAAGTTTGATTTAGTTATTATTTATGAACTATTTCACATAACGCATAATCAAAACACTCAAAACGAACTGATACGAACCGACGCGTAGACTACTGCGTCACTATTGCGCATTTTGTTGCTATACTATTTGCGAGACGCCGCTGAGCTCCGAGTTCAGATTTCCTCGTCCCCTTGGACCCCTTGCCCAAATTTTAATGTGTTAGTATGTATAAACTATTTCCTGGAAGGTTTATTCCGGTCGGTATGCAATCGCGCTTTCAGTGTATTTGTGTCTACTATTTACTAAATAGATGCAAGGACCAGTATAGTGTATAATGGCGCAACAGTATTCAACTTTATAACTAACGTCCCTTGACTGATGTGAACAGGTAATCATTTTCCGTGTAGCTACTTTAATAATTTTGTATATGATATAAACGTTATCGGCAAAATACTTCTTATCATGTATATGTAAAATTGGTACATTAGTGGTACATTAGTTCATGTGAAATTGAACTTGAGAATTAGAAGAGCAGAATACTTTTAGTCACAGAGGTGGTGGGTGGGTTAAATTTTTTGAATATACTGGCGTGGAATGGGGGTAGTGAATAATTATTACATGCAATACGGGGTCATTTACATATTTGTACCCGGGTGCATGTACAAGGCTCCGAGGACGTGGACTCGCATACACTTAGCCTATTTTCAACCCCTGCCTATAGGCAGCGGTGACCGAGAAATATACAGTTCTCTGTACATACATAACTCGCGCCTTGTCATGAGAGACATCAAACTATCGGCAAATGTAAAGCAGGAACGCGATAAAACCAAGTAATTGCGTATGAGTGTTCAACCCTGTTGCCATTCGGTCTGCGGTCGCTTCGCGGCCTAAACTCTGCAAAGAGAGGTCGGTACTCGTGCACGAAATTAACTGCTGTTTTGCTCAACGAAATCATTTACGATTATTTGAAACTACAGGCAGCAGAACTGTAACAAGGTTTCTGTGGTGTCAATTTCATAAGTCGGAATATTAATTACCTATTAACTATACTCTAGATTATACATTTTTACCCAGACCCTGCAGGAGGATTTTAAAGGTAAATGTCTCAGTAATCGTACCGGTCACAATACTCGTTTAAATTTGGAAACAATATTTTTTATTTTGTTCATATATAGACTATGGGAGTCGAATATGACGTCGGTATAGTTTGTAAACACTCTTGAACATATTATCAAAATTAGCATAAGCTATGGATTTATATTTTTATGTAAGTTTACCAAGTATGGAACATACAATTGCACTTTAATACATACAATTGCACATACAATTGCAATTTAATGAATGAAGTACTGTTTTTTCTATCCTTAACCGAGTTTACACAATTGGGAATAGTGACTTATTATTAGGATTATTTGCAGTCGGCATACAGCACGCTACGTGTAATAATGTGCACACTAAGCACATATCGCTTTCTGCTGACGCGAAGCAACTTTCGTTACCGAGTGGAATACGTGTTCTCAATATAATTTTTCGTCCTGTTAATGCAATAACGCATATTATTTCATGTATGTAAACACTTTAAATTCGTCGAAATCGCTTCAACGAAATTTCTTCACGAAATGGAATGTTGAAAGGAAAAAATAAGTTATTAATGATCAGAAATGGGGACATCTATCTCATTGCAAATTTTAGGATCTTGCAAAAAGGTCTATACAAAAAAATGATTTACTTTTTAGTTGTTTAGAATGAAGCGTCGTTTGTCACTTCTTTTACAATGGATAAAAAACTTGTTTTTTCTTTATATCCTCGGTAGATTTCCACCGTTCTTTCGACGTTGAAAATTTAATTATCCCAGTTGAGCCGACTCTTTCACGCCGTGCTCTGAGAATGGCCGACTACAGGACGCGATGTTTCTCCGTGATTTCTCTAACGTTGCCGGTGCGTTATGGTCTGCTTAACGCAACCACTGCTCCAGTGTATAAGCTAGAATCGCTAGACGCGTTTAATTCCGGCAGAACGCGTACTTACCCACCGAGGTGCTCTCGTTACGTCCTGGCGAGGCAAAAGCACGTAGACTTTTGAAAAGACCTTTATGTACATAATAAGTTTATCGAGAAAATTGGATGAATATGGAAAAATATGAAAGTAGGTTCTGATCGCCCTTAATTATTCAATGTAACTTATCGTTACTTTTGAAGCGTCAGATTGCCCTTTATGTTGATAAAGAGTCATTTTCACGTATACCAGAAAATGACCTATTTTGGTGTTTGACAAAATTATTCCTTCTCCTCTGACTGTAGATAAATTGAAATCGAAGTGAAATGTAATATGTCTAAATAAAGAAGAAAGAATGCTTGGGCAGTAAAATATATTTTAAAAATTACACTTGATAGTAGAATAAACAAGGTTTTAGGAATGTTGTTTAAGCGAGGAAGGTTTGATATATTTTCAAGGTCATTACAGTTCCGGTTAGCTGACGTCCATGAGGAGAAATGGATGTAAGCTGTAAGACTGTAGGACTCTAGGTTACGTTCCTCATCCATGGTACTCCAGAGAGCGTTTTCTTTCTCTCTATTTTCTCTCGTCTCCTGCTTGAATTCTTTCTTTTTTCTTCAGCCTTTCTTATGCTTCGCGGTTACGTACTCGCACCACAGCATTCGGTTCTCAAAGAAACGCAAAGGGCTGTGGTGAGATTATGGTACCGTTGCACTAAGATTATACAAACCGTTGGCTCTTGATAATATGAGCCAGAATTGAGTTCTCCAATCGAATAAAGTTCCTGTGTGGAATAAAGAAAAAGGATAATAACAGTTGGTCAAAAAGTCGATTAGGTTTCAATCGGACGAACCTTGTGTGCTATTTTTCCTCATGGAAATCAATCAATTTTTAGATGAGAATGAATGAAAAGTAACACGTTAATTATTATTGACATTATTATTACATAATGGATTCACCTTTTTATGATTTACTTTTTTATTTGTTTCAGGTAAGTTTCCACTGTGGCTTTATTCTATCGTCTTTAAGGTGAAGGTAAGAATTAAACTTGAGATCTAGAAAAAAAGTACTATTCCATTCTGAAGTAATCATAAGGTGTTGCTTGGTGTTGCTTCAGCAAACATGATCGAGTGCTCAATAATTTCTTGTACTCAAGAGTTTGAGTCAGCTCGAACTGGACTTCACTCAACTCAAAAAGTACCGAGTCAACTTTCAGCACAAAATTAAAAGTCTACACGAAAAATAATTTTTACACTCAATCCTCAACCTCACGAGGTAACTATTTTAACCATTTCATCGTTATTATCCTATTGCCCTATTTTCTATTCAACGTACACTTTCATAAGCTTTCAATTTATTTTTTGAAAGGATTGTATGTTTCTTTCTTTCCATTGGGTTATTCATCTCGTCATTCATGGTGACGACTACTATTGCAGGTATTCAAACACTCCAGGTTCATGTTGATTTTCACAAAAGCGTTCTCTCGCACAAATTGCAAACTTTCTGCATTAAACCCGGCGACAACTAATCTATTTATATCACTGGCTCTGCGCATTAAGGACTGATCGATCCTTCGACATAATATTGTTAATGATTAGAGCACAGCTTGCATCAATGTAACTCAAGAGCTAACCTGTAATCTATCCGCGAATGTCGCAATCCACATTTACTAATGGATATTCTACTGGGCCTTTCTTTTTAATTTCTCCATTACATAATATTTTACTTTACTAGTAAACGGACATATCAGAAGAGGGGACCAAGGTAACAGAAGTTGAACCCTTTAAAATTCAGTTAATAAAAGAAATTGCGCCACGATTTGTTATTTTAATTTTTAGAATGCATTAACTGTTTCTGAGGCGAAGTCGAGTCACAAGGGGTGAAGTCGAAATTACTTGCCTAGTGCACGATACGTTTTACTGCTATCACTGAATACGTACTTCATGTTGAGGAAGTTATCGTCATTCTTAATCTTTAATCGAAAAATTATAAAGTTCCTTTATGAAGTGTTTTACATATCACGTGAAGTCAAAAGTTAAAGTCAGATTATCTTTGAATCCATATTATTATTTTGCATTATTTCCAAAGAAATTAGTAGTATTGTATTTTTTTTGATAAAATGTGTATTGTTATAAAAAGTAAACGGATTATAGAGGGCTAGAACCAGTGTTGAATCTAGAAATTGTCTGTCTCCCTTCAACACATGGGAAAGAAGGTAGGATGGAGGGGGTCATGGCCCCCTTCTTCTTTTCCATGTGTTAAAGGGAAACACACAATTTCTGGATCCGCCACTGAATAAAACTAGATATCCGGTCGTTGTTTAAAATTTTGTAATGTTTGCTTTAGAGTAATTGTCTAGTTTTTTTAGCTTACACGCAACCTCATATGAATCATCAAAACTTTCACCGGTAATTTCGAATTTGGCAAAGCGTGGAGCGAGGAAACTCTTTTCTCTCAGATAATAAGTGTATTCATGGAACTTAACAGATCGCAATTATTCTTGGGAAAGATGAAACTCTCTCGGTAAAAAAATGCTGTCGGCTTCAATTTGCACACACTGTGGACTAGATATCGAAACGAAAGCCTCAGGCGTGAATTCGAAGCAGGGCATTTGACAGACAACGATTCCAGTAATATCAAGTCAGGCAAAGAAAGAAGCTTTACAGGAGTATCTAGCATGCCATTCTAGTGTAACATTATCCGAAGGGTATTGTACGCTTTTTAATCTCTCGTTCATACGGAATGATTCGCTAATGATCCTCATGTCTGATCATGAATTAGTGAATCCACCTCCTATTACTATGTTGACCTGGATCAACAAGTTTCAAAGGCGATTTAAATTCTCAAAATTTGAATTGCAAAGTTATTGTCGCTTCAGTGAATAAGGGTTCGGGTTTATCTTAATGGATGAAATATAGTCCGACATATTTTTTATCATTGATTAATTAAAACCTTTTTATTTATCTTTATGGAAACTTCAAACGAGGTAGCTATTTGTACCAAAGAATGGAATCTATCTGGAACGTCACTTCTATTTCTTATGCTATTGGAATGAATATGGACGGATTCAGGTCGGTGTTTTGCCGTCAATAGTTTTACAATCGAAACGCCTGTAATCGCATTTGCAAACCCTGGTTTTCAAACGACATTGTTCACACGGTGAGGAGATAACAAACGTCATACAGTGCAGTTAGCTGCAACAAGAGATGCTTGGAAGCGGCGACTACTCGTTTCAGGGCAATCAATGGAGCGGCATACAACGCTAGCTAACGTTTCATTATGTGCGAGCATCGGCAGCTGAAGCCGAGCTCTGAAACCAGCCACTCAACCTGATGTCTAGAAAAACCGTGGAAAGAGAAGCATCTTTTTAAATTGCTTTAAATCTACTAAAAGTCACACAATACAGAATCTTTTTGTCGTTTATTTTGTTTCTTTCACTACCTTACAAACAGATTCCGAATATATTCTCGTTTGCGCTGTTAGAGAGCACTGATTAGTGTCCAAAAGCTCAAAAAAGTCGCTGAAATTAGTATGAGATGTTCCCTTGCTCTTGTCAGTAACCTCAGGGCGCTCTCATCTCGTAGGGTTTCTCCATAAGGATTTCTACATATGAAGTATTCATAAAGTGTGCACAAAATTAGAACGTTGTATTCTCTTGTTTCAAGAGCTTGTTAAAAATTTCTTCCTAGTTACTTTAATTTCGCTTTAAAACACGTACATGTCTTCTTACTTCTGAAGTGTCACAACTAAAAAACTTTAAAGGAAACTTCTTTATACCAAAAAGTTCCTCCTTTAAAATGCACTAATTATTTACGAACTAGTTCATAAATGAATGTTAGTAAAATCCACCGCGACCTTTTTTCTTTGTGTTTAGTGCGCAGTCCTTTAGTTGTTAGTTTGTCGTTGGAAAAAGATGCTGGGCTAAATCGCAAAAAGATCACTTATCTTGTGAATTGCTAATTCAATATAATAAAAATTTAGCGAAACAATTTTTTATACTTTGACGTGAGCTGAACTGATTTGGTTAATTTCATGTCTAAGGGTAATAGAAATCCAAGACAGTATGCTCTCTGGGCATACAGACTAGGTTCGAACAGATAAAAGCGAAGTTGCAAGGACTATCCACATTGTGTGGTCGTGATTTCTCCCGCTCTGTAATTACGGTCTTACATAGACGCATAAAACAATTGTAAGGGTAATTTCTATATTTCAAAACTCTCTAATAATAATCAAATTATATGAAATGAAAAATTAAAACAGTAAATAATGAGTTAAAACTTTATACATAAAAGCTTATGAGAAAAAAGGACAAAAATAGATTAGAATAGGAAAGTAGTGAAAATTAGTTTTAGGAGATAATGTGGCGTACATATGTGATGTAATCTAATGTGGCTAACTCTTAATTTTCCTTATTTTTGTCAATTGAGGTAAAATATTCAAATGTTTTGGAGCTCATGCTTCTTGCATTTGGAACGATTAAATGATTTGAAATGTTTTGAAGGTGGAATTCTGATTTTTGGCCATGTACATTAAACTGTTAGAAAATTCTTGAAATTTCAATCACTTTTCAATTACTGCGATTGAAAATTTATTTACTGTGGTTGAAATTTCAATTATTGTGGTTGAAAATTCATTTACTTTTGACTGAAAATTCAATTACTTTAGTTGAAAATTCATTCATTTTGGTTGAAAATTGATTTAACTACGGTAATTGTATAAAACTTCAACTAAAGTAATTTAAGTTTTTTTCTAACAGTGTAGGATAAATACAAAATAAACTTTGTGTCATGATAAAGGATTGAGTTTGCAGATAAGCAACAACCAAATTTCGCATCAATGCAAGTGCTAGATGGTTTTCTAAGTCTAACGAGTAGCTAACTAGATAGCTGACGCGAGTTAAGTATCAAAGCAAACGTGAGACCAAAGCTACTTTATCTCGTAGCACCGTCCTATTCAGCGGTAATGCGAATCCTCCGCCGTAATAAGAGACACCTTGGCAATTATATATTCTTGGCAAACGAACGCCGTAACAAAAGAGATAAATGTGCCTCTGGGGAAGATATACGATGTCGTGAGACGTTCTTCATGCGAAAAACGTACATCATCGATATTTCAGCAAGAAGCTATGAGTCCGATAAAGAAATTCACGTTAGCTCTGAACGTAAACTTCGCTATCAAGGATTGCATTGTTCTTTGAAGAAGATGTAAATTTAGGTTAATGTAACGGAATTTTTTATAATTGTAATAGAAAAATTTGTTGAAGTCCATTTTTTTATCCTTAAGGTCAGCGAAGAGAATATTTCATCCATTGTAATCTCCGAAAGTTTAAATTCAGTTTAAACCTTTCTTAAAAATATAATAACTTTTTCTTGCATTATTCTTTCAAGTAAACAGTCTCGAAAACGGAAATCATGATGAAATCCAATATGCGTCCGGTAATCCAAGTCGACAACGAAGTGTATACTTTGTCCTCGACTTTGTCGTTTTTAAACGACGTTTAACGCACTCGAAAAGGCTCGTGCAAGCTAAACACGCTATGCTCAGCAGATCGCGATGCTTCTTATCGACGAAACTTCCGTCCATGGTTTTTACTTCACCAAGCCAACAACAGTCACTAACGGAAACAGCCTCTTCCGTTTTGCTCTCTGTTTAACGCGAAGTTTTGCATACGCTAACTTAGATGCAAGAGAATGTTTCACATCCTGAGAAAAATGATACTAAACTTAGTTTCATGTTAAAGTTTTGTTTCTCGTGTAGTAGTTACTTTGGAAGATAAATGATCTAGTATTAAAGGAATGTATCAAGTTTCAATATTTTTTATGTAAAAGCAAATAATTGGTACGATAATGTTAAAGGTACTCAATTCTTGCATTAAGTTAACCTTTGGTTCACTCATCTACAACATAGTATTAGTTTTTTTTTAAATGTGTTGATATTAGAAGTGTCTTTCTCACAGTCTTTGTGAGAAAGTACAAATGGGACTTCACCTACGTGATCAGCTGTTTCGATTTATGTCATAACAATGAAAGAATTATAAAGCAAATAATCTTATCGTAAAGGCTTTAGTTATGGTGGAGCAAAATCTATAGCAATTATTAGGACAGTTAATTAGGATTGTAGGACACGTAGTGGCATCAGTGGCATCACCAATTGGCGAAGTCTTAGAAGGTGTTAAAGTACTTGTTGCATGAAAAATAAGCTTTGAGCTGCTAGTTGTGGTGTTTTTTTCTGAACTTCCCTTCGTAGAATTCTATTGCAGATATCAGTTTATGTTGTACTCTCAGAAAGAAATTTTTATACGATTTTTCTCACTTCAATGATATACACCTTCTCGAAAATAAGTTTTTGTTCAATTGCTGTCAAATAAAATTTGTCAATGTAGGTAAAATTTGCCACAGTGTACGTTCCTTACACTGTCTGTGTGCAATTATTACATATTATCATGCTGCTGCAGAAGATATAAATTTTTTCATATGTACCGTCTGTAAACACGATAACTTTCGAAAAAATTGACGGAACAAGTTGAACTTTGGCACACTTTTTTAGAATGCAAAAAGTAAGGTCGAGTTTGTTAGCCAGCCATATTCAACAAAAATTCAAAAAGTTAGAGCATTTCCAAAATGTTTAAAAATTACTTTTTGAAAAATCAAAAATTGTAATCTCAATTCTTCATAGTTTTTAAAGAAGTGTATAACTTATCCTAATAACATTTTTCAATTCATCGAGAATTCAAAGCGTTAGAGCATTTTCAAAATTTTGAAAAACTGTTTTTTAAGAAATTTAGCAACTTTGTTAAAACTTCTTGATAATCCTCAAAAAGTTCTGGAAATTATCTTCATCAAATTTTTCGTTTCGTCCAAAATTCAAAAATTTGGAGCATTTTCAAAATTTTTGTGTATCACTTTTTCAGAATTCGAAAAGACGTAATGTCGGTTCTTGGTAGTTCTCAAAAAACTCTACGAATTATCTTTCACATTTTTTAGTCAAACCAGATTTATCAGAATTATACCATTTATAAAACTTCAAAGAATCAACAATCAAGTTTTGACAGGAAATTTAAAAATCAGTCCACCGTAGGGGTGAGCATTCTCATCAAAATTTTATTTCAAAGTACATTTAAGGCACGTAGAAAGTCACGACTAATATTCATTCGCATAACATGAAAAGGAATTAGTTTTGTTTTAACAAACTTAAAAAATAATAAATATTAAGTTTTCCTCACACATTCATTTTTCACTTTTAGGATATAGGGGAAAGTGATCCACAGATGTTCGCGGTATACAGAGAGTCATTTGAAATTATACAATAATTATTCAGTGAAGTGAATTTTTATCATCAATTATATATGAGACGTGGAACGAAGAAACCCACTGGATGACCGGAAATGAGTTTACGAGAAAAAGCGGATAAAAGTGAACTCCAAAAAATTCAATTTCGATCGTGAAGCAATGGGGATTTTTTTATTCGATAAGGAACATCTTCATTATTCAGAATCAATAAAAACCTGAAAATCGATTTTTTCGGTCATCCTGTGAGTGTCTTCGTTCCACGTCACATATGTGTTTGAAGTTTTTACGCATTTCAATAAAGTTTTATTTAAATCCATCTTGTTCTAAAAACTTAACCTTAAATGTGATTTGGATGTTATATGGGTTTTTTTCTGATGATTGAGGTTATGAGCAGTTGTCCAAAAAATTAAGATATCAAGAATTAATGGTTTGAACATTAAGTAAGTCAACCTAAAAGTATAATTTAAAGTTTGTAGAATATGAAATGAATATGAAAATGTCGAACTACTTCAGTTCTTTTTAACGCTCTTTTTGATAAATATAAAATATTGTGACTCCCTGTATACCACCTAAAAGCAGACGTCGTAATTTCATGAATACAAATTATTAATTTTCTTTGAAGTGCTTAACAAACAGTACTCATTAAATTATATAAATATTTCTTTGAAATGCATAGCAAACCTTAGTAATTTTATTATTGTATTTTTACCTGGATTTATTACGTTAATTCGAGCTTGAACAAATGCGACTCCTTGTGTACCACTTTACTCTGTTCGAGCACGCAGCGCGAGACTCGTGATGAGAATGTATTCCTCAAAGTCGAAGTAACTTTGAGCAAATTAAGTTCACAATCATAAAATTACAAAATTTACTTACTTCGAGTAGTAATAATAAATCATGAGAAATGAACTTGACTCTGCCCGAATCGCGATGAACATTCTACGCGCTGTAGGCGTGCTCAAATTAGCGAGCTTTGCGCGCAAAGCGCAAGGTCCAGTTATATAGGCCAATCCAGACTTCTAACTTAATATTTGCGCGGTACGTATTCCGGAGCGGATTCCGCTTCTCCGAGGCGTGCCGCGCTTAAGTACCAAAACCCCAAAATCTCGACCCAATCTGAAACTTCAATTAAAAAATTTCCAGTAACTTATTATGCATAAATTTTATCGGCAATTTTTAAATTCAACTTTTGGGTCGAGTCGGGATTTTTTCGGGTTGGGTTGGTTTAGATTTCAGGTTCGCAACCAGGTCTGAAGACTCGGCCAAGTCTGACAATTTAATTTAAAAAACGACGATTTATGGTAAGTTACTGGAAATTTTTTTATTGAAATTTCAGTCTGAAACTGGACCCGACTTGAAAAAAGTCCGATTCAACCCATCGAGCTCGGGTTTTTAAAAATTCTCACACCACTATCATTAACCCTTTTTGGGCGGGCGTATATGCACCGAACCTTGTATAAGTAGGATATATGGGGCATTATTTCTCAACTGCCCTAACCCAAATGTCAATAAAATCAATTTTTTGTCTCTACAATTTCGATAGGGGTTTTCACGCCGTTTCCATTGATCGTACGCATTTTTTGGAAAAATAAATATTTGACCTTCAAACATCAAAATCAAAAATAAATTTGACTTTTTTTCGAATTTAGGGTATTTTTTTCTTTTTTATCTAGAAAGAAAGCTTAGGTTGTTGCCTTTAAACACCTGTAGGTTTAAAAATGGACAAATTTTTATTTATTTTTGAGAATAAGTGTTATGTAAGTTTTTTTCGGTTATCATTTTTTTCAATGATTTATGACTCATTTAAAATTAATAAAAAGAAATGTTCTCACTACAGCTTCGGTAGGTTTTTTTATGACCTTTCTTCTGATCATAAGCATTTTACGAAAAAATAAGTGTTTGACAAAAAATAACTTTTTAAACAACTATTTCTTTAACAAATACTTTGAACTTCATTTCTGAAGATCAAACCTTTATTTTCTCAACAAATGCTTATGACCAGTAGAAAGGGCAGGAAAAATCCTACCGAAGCTGCAGTGAGAACTTTTTTTTTTTATTGATTTTAAATGAGTCATAAATCATTGAAAAAAAAAGGGTAACCGAAAAAAACTTAACGCTTACTTTCAAAAATAAATAACAATTGGTCCATTTTTAAACCTATAAGAGTTTAAAAGCAATGACCTAAGCTTTCTTTCTAGATAAAAAGAAAAGAAAAAAATAACCTAAATTTGAGAAAAAGTAAATTTATTAATTTTTTTCCTATAAACTACCATCCAATAGCACTTTACCCAAGTTTGAGCCTGATCGATTGTTAGGATTGGGGCAGTTGAGAAATAATGCCCCATATATGTCCCGCCCGCCCCGAAAGGGATAATATTAATCATGTAATTTCAATTAACAAATTATATTAAAAATACTGCACCAAACAATAGCCATACAACTCTTTTAGTAACTTTTATTTTTATGATGTAAAATTGGTACTTAAGCGCGGCACGACTCGTAGACGCAGACTCCGCTTCGGAATACGTACCGCGCAAATATTAAAGGTGATATCGGATTTCCTTCCGCCGGGCGATTCGATAGCTTCTGATTGGTTGTAGAAATTCCTCGACCAATCAGAAGCCACCGGATCAGCCGGCGGGAATAAATCCGCTGCCATGTAGAAACAGCTTAAGTTGGAAGTCTGCATTGGTCTTATCGGAGCGAGCGCGGAGCGAGCGCGAAGCGTGACTAGCATTCCGCGCGCCGTAGGCGCGCGTAAGGGCATCCCTCAACATAAGCGGTTGACAAAAATTTGCAAATAAACTTACACTAATGGTGAATTTGATAATACATCTGAGAAGTTTAACAGAAACGCATCGTTTTTGTACTCTATACTAGAGGCAACGCTTACATGCTTTCGTTTTACCCTTCGCAATGTCCTTGCAGAAAACTGCATTCCCTAGAGATTCGGGTGATACCTGAAACTTCCTTACCAGACGCTCTCTTCTACTCGCTCTATTTCAAAAAGAAGGGAGCCTACTTAGCTGTTTGCTCATAAAAAAGGGCTTTAACGTGCATACATACGATTTTCCGGAAAAGGGCTCTACTCAACACAGCAAAATTGCCTTTGTATTATGTGGTAAAAAAATTAGACCAAACAATTCATCTTTACAGCTGTAATCTGTATGTTTGTCAACCGCCCATGTTGAGTAATGCTCTTAAACTAGCAAGCGAAGTACGCGATGAGAATGTACCCGCGCTCCCGAAGGGGGCCGGGCAAACTTTTTTTTCGTTTAATATTAAAAGTATGTGGATAGAACGAAATTTAATTTTGGTGCTTATGTTGTTTATATCAGAAAACAATACTGAGATTGCCTTTGACTTGAGAGTATTGTTGTAGAAACGTTGTCGAAGAAACCATCGTTTGCTTCTGATCGTAATATCATCTCTTATGATTCATCCGTACGTGATGTTAACTATCACATTATCTGTAACATATACAGATGTTTTAAACTCTTTTTTAACTCAATTTATTCTTGATTCTCTCGTTTGCTTTGTCAAACTTTTTTCCTGTGATTTACTAAAATGAGACGAATTTTCAAGTATCCTGGAAAAAAGTTAAACTTTAGCTATTTTTTTTACCAGAAATTAAAACGGAGAACTGATAGACGATTCTATCTAAAACCGTTCTGATAGATGGTTTTATTTTAGCGAGGGGGGGGGGATATGACAATGTTCGCAGAACTATTCAGTTTAACGAATAACACATTTTATTGAACAGATGAAATTGGTAATATGAAGGAATCTGAAGTTACCATTAAAACAAGATCGGTTCAAATTCGATTTTATACCACTCTAACCTCAAAATCTCAACTTTGACATGATTTTTCGGCTCTCGTGGTATAAAATACTGTTCGAT
>JBAGKK010125283.1:0-25001 GCA_037177015.1 Euceroptres primus
ATCTCTCATGACACATTGCACTCAAATTAATATTTTCCAAAAAAATGCAATATTTTTGGACTTAGAATAAATTTTCGACACAAAATTTTCAAAAATACGAATTTCTAAAATCGGAAACTTGTGCTAAGTTGTGCTAGGGTAGCACAATAATTATCTCTATGACAAATGGCACTCAAAGTCATTTTTTCCAAAAAAATGCAATCTTTTTGGACTTGGAATAAATTTTTGATCAAGAAAAGTCAATTTTTTTAACTTTGAAATATTTTTTTTTTAAGTTGGACTAAAAAAGAGGCAACATCCAAAACCAATAAAATATTAGTTCAACTTCAAAAAAAATATTTTAAAGTTAAAAAAATTTAACTTTTCTTGGTTAAAAATTTATACCGAGTAAAAAAAATTGCATTTTTCTGGAAAATATGAATTTGAGTGTAATTTATCACACAGATAATTATTGTTCTAGCCTAGCACAACTCAGCACAAGTTTCCGATTTTCGAAATTCGTATTTTTGAAAATTTTGGGGCAAAAACGCGTTCCAAGTTCAAAAAGATTGCATTTTTTGGAAAATATGAATTTAAGTGCAATTTGTCATCAGAGATAATTATTGTGCTAGACTAGCACAAGTCAGCACAAGTTTCCATTTTTCGAAATTCTGAAATTGATCATTTTTTTGAGTTTTTTTGAATCGCTTTTTTTCCAAAATGGTTTAAGATTTTGACTTCATATTTGCAGCACAGTAGTATGCGTAGCTGGTAGTTCCTAGCACAAGTTTTTCTTTGTCAAAAAAACAAATTAGCGCGGCTGATTTTTTTTAAATATTGTTTTTTTCGAAAATGGTTCATAATTTAAAATTTTGGTTTGCGGCACATTTTTGTGACTTTTATTCTACCCAACACAACATTCGTTTTTTCGAAAAATCCAATTGGCGAGGCTAACATAAAAAAATGTTTGTTTTTATTTTTGGGCTCAAATTTTCATTTTAAAAAAAAAAATCTTTTACGGCACAATAGAGCACAAATCCAGCACAATTCAACACAATTTTCATTTTTTCGAAATTTGAAGTTGGCGTTGCCAACTTCCTGGACATTATCAATCATCTATTTTATTTTGTAAAATTTAGTTAATTTTATTTTGTAAAATTTTGTTAATATTATTTTGTAAAATCTAGTTAATTTTATTTTGTAAAATTTAATTAATTTTTGTTTTTAAAATTTAGTTAATTTCAGTGTTTAAAATTTGAGGTCTTTTTATCTGAAGGAAATAAATGGAAAATTCAGATGATGCGTGTCTTGAGATACAGATTTGAATAAATTAATGCAGATTTCTGCTTGGAAACTAATTAGCGAAATGATTCTATTAATGAATAGAGAAGTAGAGAAAAATTAAAAAATTTATTCTTATCATCTGAGAGAAATTTAATTACGTTCTGTGAATTAAATAAAATTATTTTTCCATTGTTTCTAATAATTATAAATTTCTTTAAATTATATTGTCTAGATTGAAAAAATAAGCATCGAAAATTTTAATTATAATTAGAACCCTAACATTTTCATTATAAAATCTTATTAAAAATATTAAATAATATTAAATAAACATATAAATAAAAATATTAAATAAAAAATATATTTAATAAAAGACCGTCGATAGTATTACGGAAATTTCCGTACATCTAGTATACGACACAAAGGGGGCGTAAGCTAGTGTTACGGAAAATTCCGTAACTGTCTAAAAATATTAAACAAAGTTATTTCTAAAAATGCAGTGTTTTACGGAAATTTCCGTACAACTAGCACACAACATAGTATAGGCGAGACTATTATTATGGAATTTTCTGTAACAATAGACTGGCCCTCCTTTGTGTTGTATGCTAGCTGTACGGAAATTTCCGTAACAATATCCTCGGTCTTTTAAAAAACTAAAATAAAATAAATAATAAAAATAATAATGAATATTAATAGGTACGTTATAAAAAATATTAAATTATACATAATAAACATAATTGTGATATTATAAATAAATATAATAAATAAATATATAAATAAATATAATAAATAAATATATAAATAAATATAATAAATAAATATACAAACAAATAAAAATAAACATAATTAAATTTCAATTTCTTTTTGTATTGATTTTAATAATTATAAATCACTTTAGATATTTTATTGCTTAAAAAAAAGTTTTAATGAAATCATTAACAATGTTATTAAAAATTAGATTTCCTTGACGATCAAACATAACCTAAACAAATTTCGATTTTTTAAAAATTTACTTTCTATTTGTTTAGGTTTATTTTTTGTATTATTTTCAATTTTCATCTTGAAAAACTGTTCTTTCATGTAGAAAACAGTGTGTTTTTCCAATTTTGTAGAAATCAAATCGAAAAAAAAAATCGAGATCGAGATTTTTTAAGGTTATGTTCGTTTTGTGTAACAGAAAAGTAATTTCCACTTTTCTTATAGCGTTTTTCCCCCTTTTGCAATAAGTTTAATCTTCAAAAATCTTCTTTTTTCTGTAATTCGCCCATCAGTGAATTTCATAACAAACTTTCAACCAAATAAAATCGAAGGACACTTTAGGTGACCTTGCCAACCAGAAAATAATCCGAAAATTCTCCAACTTTCTCCATCGACAAAATACACGTCTGTCGCGAAAAAAACCGGAAATTTCGACAGAATCCGGTGGCAAGGGCCGGGTGTCTATTTTTATCAACAATTTGCTGACCGTTGCCGCACTGAGCGGCGAATTCGTGCAAACCTGCCACTATCGATTTTAACCTCAACGAATATTTCACTCGACAAATTTCTCCAAATCTCAAAACCATACCTCTTGACATGCAAATCATCTAATTACAAAATTACAATTCCAAGTGAAATTTTCTTGAACTTATACTATTAAAAACTAAGGGTCGCTGGACACAATGATGAGGGGGGAAGGGGGAAAGGGGGCAGTTGCTTTCAGGAATGGCAAAAACAAATTCGCGGAAAAGGGCGTACCTCGTTCTCGTCTTTTTTTTCGTAATTGGTTAAAAATCCGGCTGTCAGAATGACCAAAGAGTTGATAATCCAGAGTCGTGAGAATTGACAAATTAATGGAGAAAAAAAAAAATAAAACACGTCTTTATTATCGACTTGACAGCCGTGATTCACACGATCAAGTTCCACTACCACTTTGCCTTCTTTTTCTTCCCTGCAACAGAAGACACTCGCACCCCACGAAATAAATTCACACTCTACCGTTTTTCACAGGGATTTTTTGAGGTTAGACGCGAGGAAAATTCGTCAGAGAAACCGCGACTTTTGTCGCGAGTCGTTGGGAAAAGTTAGAATCGGCTGGAAATTGGAAATAATCGCGAAAAATTCACGATCGCGACACGAGCCGATCATCGTGAAAACGAGAAACCTATAGTTCAATGTGAAGTTGGCCACGGGTTATATCGATTTTCCCGGTCGATTGCGAAATCGAGATTTTTAAGGCGGTAACGAGATCCGCGCGGGAAAATTCAAGTTTTGAATTAAAGGAACATTTGTTTTTTTGTTATTTTCTTGAATTGGAAAAAATATATTATTGTTGATTGTTTAAAAGAAAGGATTTTTAAACTTAAGAAAAGAAGAAGAGTTAGAAATTTTATTAAACTTTAGGAAAAAGGTGGTTTTGAAGTAGAAAAAATTTAATTTATTTGATTTTATTGAATATGATATTTATTGAAATATGTTTTTTTACGTGAAAAATAAAGGGACACGTGTGTTTTTAAATTATCATAGCGATACAATTACATTTTCTTCGAACATTTTTAAATTTCAAGGTAAAAATTAGCTTTTCGCAAATTTTATTTTCGAAACCTTATAATTTTTGCAATTTTTAAGATATTAAGGTTTTTCTTGTTTTAGATTGTCAAATTTTTCTCAAGCTTTTGAAATCAAGGAAGAAAATTAAAAAATTAAAAAATGGTAAGGTTATTACGATTTTTTTTAAAAAAAAGGAAGAAATTTCTTTCTCAAAGACCCCACTTTTTTTTTCTTGCAATTTTGAGGAATAATAGGTACCAATATGGTCTACTTACCATAAATTTCCCGTTCGGTAATTTTTTTGTTTTTCGGAAAAAAAATTATTTTTATTTTTGCTTCAAAATCTTGTCATTTTGGCAATTTTTAAGATTTTAAGGGGCAATACAGTTTTTAAATTTATGGTAGGTAGACTATATTATCATCCAACACACCTGAAAATTCCAGTGGAAAAAAAGGTAGCTGTTTGAACAAAATTTCGTGTTTTATTTTTCAAAAAATTTAAATAACTTTATCAGTTTTTATTATTTCTCTGTTTTTCTCATCATTTTCGAAAGAGTGTGAAAAATTGGACAAACTGGTACAAAAAAAAACCTCAATATTTCAAAGATTACAAAAATGGCAAGGTTTTGAAAGTGAAATTTGCAAAAAAAAACTAGTATTTCGCATAACATTTTTAAAAAATAAATAAAATAAAAAATAAAATATTTGTAAAAAATTTAAATATGTCGCTGTGTTAATTTTTTTTTTAAATTATTTTTCATGTACAAATACATATTTCAATGGTGAATGACAAGCCAATTTTACATAATTATTTGTAATAATATCACATTTAATATTAAATTCGAACTTAAACTTAAAATTATATAATCTTTCTTGATTTAAGTTTGAATTTAGGAAGTGGAAATAGTTAGTTTAAGTTTTTTCTTTTGATTTTATTATTGGTGTTTTTGAAAATTCCATTTCATAAAAAGTTCAGATTTATTGTTTTGAGGTTAGAGTTCTTTACTTTTAATTTATTCTTTTTTAATTTTTAGGTTGCATAACAATTTTTATACAGGAAATGTATAAAATTAATTTTAATAAAGTTAAATAAATAAATATTTGTATTTAGAATTCGAAGGGGATTTAAAGGAGCGTCGTTGATTGGTTGACATTTCGCGAATGGCAGATCACAACAAAAAAGAAAAAAGAGGTGGCACGCGATTGGTGGGTATCCTCCTCTGACCGGATATTCAAATTTTCCAAATGGTTTTTTGAATTTTACATCTCTTTCTTCTATTGTAAATCCTCACTTTAACCATAATTATTTAAATTTGATGTCTAATTTTACTAAAAAAAAAAATTTTCCCTTAATTTCGGACGAAAATCGACGAAAAACTGTCGTTAAATGTGAACTGTGGAAAAACAATATGGCGACATTTTGTCCATCCGGTTCTACTTCGTTCCAGTTTTTCGGCAGATTTTCCACTTCACGCGTCTCCGTCATGGCATCCACGGTAGAAGTCGGCGCTTCTGCCTTAGTTTACGATTATTTATTAAAAAAAGATGCATCACTGGCGAATATTTTCCAGCAGAAAACAAAAGCGGTAAGTAATTACTTTCTTTAATTCGCAATTTTCCCTCGAATCTTCCTTTTTTCCTTCGACAGAAATTTCACCAAAGTACCGTCTCCCACCACGTGGACGAATTAAAAATTTTCAGGGCCACGTTTTTGGGAATTAAACACAAAATTAAAGTTCAGAATTCATTTCCCTATTTATAAAAATAACGGTTCTTTACTTTTGGAATGAATTCGAACTTGAAAACTGTCATTTTTAAATTGTCATTTTTTTTCTTCACGAGGGAAAATTTTTTAGAGTATTTGACGATGAAAATCAAGTTTCTGTTATTACTTTAATGATGTTTTTGATTATGTATTGAATTTTTCTTCTAGTGTTTGTGTTTTTAAATTGATTTTACTGTTTTCTTACGTTTTTTTCTTACAGCGTCACATGTAAAACATAACCTCTCTTTTGAAAATCGATTTTCGTTTAGTAGTTTAGAAAAGAATTTTGTAGTTTTGTTTAGTTTATTTAAAGGACTATTCATGAAAAATTAGACATTTTATTTAAATTTAGACAAAATAATTGTAGATTTCCTTTATTATCGTTTTGTAAAGAATTTTTCTTGTACAGCATAACCTCATTTTTGAAAATCGATTTTCGTTTGTCGGTTTAGAAAATTATGTTATCGTTTTCATTAGATTATTTAAAGGATAATTCATGGAAAATTAGACATTATATTTAAATTTAGGCAAAATAATTGTAGATTTTCTTTATTGTTTTGTATGGAATTTTTCGTGTACAACATAACCTCAATTTTCGTTTATCAGTTTAGAAAATAATTTTTCGGGTTTTTGTTAGGTTTATAAAGAATAATTCAAGGAAAGTTAGAAACTCGCTTAAATATAACCCAAAATAATATCAAAAAAAAAGTATGAAATGAAAATTTTGCCAAACCAAATTTTTTTTTTTTCTTCTGTGCAATTAATAATTAATTCTAAATTAATTTTTACGTGAAAATGTGTTTTTACAAATTTATAATTTAAAAGTATGAAAATTTTGCAAAACATCCGAATTTTTCGTTTTTTTTTTATCTCATGCAAATACTTTAAGTAAATTAATTTTTACTTGAAACTGCGTTAAATTTGATCTTTTTTTTTCAAATAAAAGCAGCAATATCGGTCATTTTCGATTTTAAAGTTTCTACCTTTTCAAGAACTATTTTACAATTCAAAAAATCAATAATTCTGAATAAAATACATAAATAAATGTCTATAAACTAAATTTCTTTCAGCCTGCGCTGCCAAAGGGATCGCCGACGATTATTGAAGTATTAACTCACTTTCAAAAGAATTCACCTAAGAAATTGATCCTAAAACAAGCAAAGAAAGACAGCAGTTCGGACTCCAGTTCCGAAAGCGAAGATGAAGCACCACAAAAGGCAAAAGCACTTCAAATAAACGGAAAACCCCCGACGAAAGTCGCGGCCAAAAAGGAATCCAGTTCCGACGATTCCTCAAGCGAAGAAGAATCCTCTCCGGTCAAGAAACAACCGCAGAAACCAACGCCTGCAAAAGCAAAACCGGCAATAGTTCCTGCTAAAAAGAAGGAATCCAGTTCCGAAAGTTCTTCCGAGGAAGAAGAAACTCCAAAGGTTCCTGCGAAAACCAAGAAAGAAGTTCCTCCTCCGAAAAAAGCTCCTCAGTCTAAAAAAGAATCCAGTTCTGACGACAGTTCTGAAGACGAAGCTCCGAAAAAGGCAGCCAAAGTTCCGAACGCAAAACCAGTTCCGGTAAAAGTTCCTGTGAAACCAGAATCTAGTTCAGATTCTTCTGATGAAGAAGAGGTTCAAGTGAAAACCTCGCCGGTGAAACAGGCGCCAGGAAAACCAACTCCTGCGAAAGTTGCAGCCAAAAAGAAGGAGTCGAGTTCGGATGACGACAGTTCAGAAGAAGAAGCTCCGAAGCCTCAGAAAGCAGTGACAAAGGTTCAGAAACCAGCGGTGACAAAGGTTCAGAAACTAGCGGCTAAGAAGGAATCTTCCTCCGATTCGGAAAACGAGGAGGAACCGGCAAAGGTTGTGAAACCTGCGAAGAAGGAAGAATCTTCGAGTGACGATAGCGACAGCAAGGATGCAAGACCGAAGAAAGTCGCTCCAAAGAAGACAATCGTTCCGGTGAAAATTCCAGTCAAGGCTTCCTCGAGCGACGATTCTGACGATTCCGAGGAAGAGGAACCTGTTAAAACTCCTGCTAAGGCTCCTGTTAAAACTCCGGTTAAGACTCCAGCTAAAACTCCGGCCAAGACTCCAGCGAAACCAATTCTGGCGAAAAAAGCCAAGGAATCCAGTTCCGATTCTGATGATTCGGAAGAAGAAGAGAAAGTTTCTAAGGTTTCTAAACCGGCGAAAGTGACGCTGAAGACAAAGGCTGAATCATCCTCGAGTGAAGAGAGTAGCAGTGAGGCCGAAACTGCGAAACCGGTCGCTAAAGTTGCAACGAAGAAGGAGGAATCATCGAGTGAAGACAGCAGTGATGATGAACCTCCGGCGAAAAAGGTAGCGAGTAAGGTGCCGGAAGTGAAGAAGAGCAAGAAGGAATCGTCGAGTGAAGATTCTGATGATTCGGAGGAAGAGGAGCCGAAGAAGATTAAGGCGAAGGAAGTAGTTGAAAACGAAGAGTCTGAGGAAGAGGAAGAGGTCCCGAAGGTTAAGAGCAAGGGAAAGAAGAGGAAACACGAGGAGGATGCTGAGGATGAGGAGACAAATCCACCTAAAACTCCCAAGAATAATTACAGTAATTTTGTCAAGGCCGGGCAAAATAGTAGTGAGAAGGTATTGTTGTTTTTTATATTCGTCATTTTTATCTCACGATTTTCATTGCTGATATTTTTATCATTTACATTTATCAGAGTGTCTAGCGTCCCACAGTGTGGACATTGGATGAAAAAATGTTCAAAATAATATTCCGGCTTATATTTTCAACTGATTTTAAAGTTTTTTTTTTTAAACGGAAGTTAAATAAATTCTTAAGAGATCTGTGAGAGCCGATTTTTAAAAAAGGGTGATAATTTTTATTTATTTAAGTGTAAGCTTTGCAAAAATTAAAATTTTTAAGTTTCCGATGCATTAACAATGCATAAATTGTTCAGTTTAAATGACACTAATGTGTAATCGATAAATGCAGATTCGCAAAATACTAATTGAGAGTTTATAATAAATTAATAATTTGTGATTGACAATTGTGCGATTGTAAACACCAGTCTGAGATTTTGTAATGATTTTGAATATTTATAACATGACTTTTGTCTGTGGTCCCATTTGAAGTTATTTACAGGCATTATAAAAATAAATGGAAGTATATTTCTCATTGTTATAAACAAATGCAGAGTTTAGGCAATTTTTGAAAGTTTGAGGTACTTTTTTTGGAAATTCAGGGTTTCTAGCGGACCGGGAAATCGGGAAAACCCCGGGAATTTGCTTACACCGGAAAAACCCCGGGAATTTAGTTACATTGGGAAAACCCCGAGAATTTTGTTACACCGGAAAAAACCCGGGAATTTGGTTCGGGAATTTAGTTACACTGGGAAAAACCCGGGAATTTGTTTACACTGGGAAAACCCCGAGAATTTTGTTACACCGGAAAAAAAAACCCGGGAATTTTGTTACACCGGAAAAAATCCGGGAATTTAGTTACACTGGGAAAAATCCGGGAATTTAGTTACACTGGGAAAAATCCGGGAATTTAGTTACACTGGGAAAAATCCAGGAATTTGGTTACACCGGGAAAAACTCGGGAATTTAGTTTAACCAGGAAAAACTCGGGAATTTGGTTTCACCTTGAGAAACCCGGGAAAACCCCGGGAATTTGGTTTCACCGGGATAAACCCCGGGGATTTTATTTCAAATCAGGGGATTTTTAATTTATTAGTAAAAATTACTTATTGTCACTTTATTTACGGCTTTTTTAAAAGGAGACAAATTTCGAGAACATTAATTTTTAATTTTGCAAAAATGTAAAAAAAAGTGTATAATTTAATGTTTAAAATAGGGAAAAAATGCTAATGTGTTTATTTCGAGAAAAATTGTAGGTCATCTAGGATAATATATACGTTTATATCCATATTCTTCAGTTTTGACCTTTTGTCAATTTTATATGTATTTTTGTCGTGTGAAAGGTCCTATTGATAAAAACATCTCCTTGACTTGATAAAGTCCAAATCGTTGCCTGTCAATACCAAAAGATATTTTCATTAATTGAGCCTTTCACACGAAGAAAATACATATAATAAATGCGTTACTGTAAATAAAAATTGTAAAATTGGTCGGGAAAATGAAAAATTTGGTTGGAAAAAAACAGGAATAAACCCGGGAATTTCAAATGGTCTGATCGCTAGACACCCTGAAAGTTTCAATTGGTTTGCCGGTGATATTCCAGAGCAGTACATTGACATTTTATAAAAAATTTGATTGTTATAAACAAATGTCATAAACAAATTCGCTGCGAATTTGTTTATAGCAATAACGTTTGTAATGAAGTGACGATATACTGTCTTGCAATAACTATGGTAAACCAGTTAAAACAAACTTCTAGAAAAAGTACCTTGATCTTTAAAAAATTGCACAAAAATCGGATTTGTTTATGCCGTTTGTTTATAACAATCACATTTTTCATGAAATGCCAATCTATTGCTCCGGAATATCACTGGCAAACCAATTGAAACAAATTTCAAAAAAAAAGTACCTAAAACTGTTCAAAATTGAGCAAACAGCTAATTTGTTTATACCGTTTGTTTATACCAATCACAGGTTTCATAAAATGTCAATGTACTGCTCCGGAATATCGCTGGCAAACTAGATGAAACAAATTTCCAAAAAAAGCACCTCAATCTTTGGAAAGTTTCACAAACAGTGAATTTGTTTATGCCATTTGTTTATAAAAATCATATTTTTCATTAAATGTCAATGTACTGCTCCGGAATATCACTAGCAAACCAATTGAAACAAATTTCAAAAAAAAAAAGCACCTCAATCCTTAAAAAATTGCACAAACAGTGAATTTGTTTATACCGTTTGTTTATAACAATCACATTGTTCATAAAATGTCAATGTACTGCTCCGGAATATCACTGGCAAACCAATTGAAACAAATTTCCAAAAAAAAGTACCTCAAACTTTCAAAAATTGCTTAAACTCTGTATTTGTTTATAAAAATGAGAAATATACTTCCATTTATTTTTATAATGCTAGTTCATGGCTTCCGAATTGCATTACAGACAAAATTCACTTTATAAATATCCAAAATCATTCAAAAATCTCAAGCTGCTGTTTATAACAATACAATTGGTAATAACAAATTATTAATGTATTATAAACTCTCAATTAGTATTTTGCGAATTTGCATTTATCGATCAAACTCAAACTGAACAATTTATGCATTGTTAATGCATTAGAAGCCTAAAAATTTTAATTTTTGCAAAGTTTATACTTAAATGAAAAAAATTCAAACAAAAAAATGAAACACGTTTCCCAATCGAGCGTTTCCTCGTAGAAAAAAATGGTTTTTTCTTCAATTATTATTGGCGTGACATTTATTGCGATGACTAACCAACGAAATTGAATAAAAAATAATTTATATGATTGTTATAAACAATTTCTTAAACAAAACTAAGATTTATCATTTTTACATGTAAAAAGGACGGGTTTTCCACTGAAATTGTGCGAGAATAAACTAATAGTGATTCCAAAATTGGATATGGGACGCTAAATAACAATTTTCGTAATTGTATAAATAAATAAACAAAATTTTAATTGTATAAATAAACAAAACTAAGATTTATCATTTTTACACGTAAAAAGGACGGTTTTTCCACTGAAATTGTGCGACAATAAACTAATAGTGATTCCAAAATTGGATGTGGGACGCTAAATAACAATTTGCGTAATTGTTAATAACAATTTCTATAGCAAACTGTCTATAACAATCATTGTTGTGGTAATCTTGATTGTATTCATATGAAAAAGAATTTATTTAGCTTATCTTTTACAATTTTTTTAATACTTCAGAAATTATTAAAATTTTCTAAAATCTTATGCTGCTTTTTATCTTAAATCTCTTAAAACTTCTCGAAATAGTTCAAAATGTTTTGAAATATTTTTCAATTTCTTGAAAATCTGACGTTTATGTTCCTTAAATTTTAGAAATTAAAATCTAAAACTTTACGAAATTCTTCAAAATCAAACTAAATCGTCAAATTTTCTGTAAAAAAATTTAGAAGTTGAAATCTAAAACTTTACGAAAGTCTTTACAAATGTTCTGAAATATTTTAAAATTTCTTTAGTACCTTCGCAATTATTTAAAGTAATTTAAAATTTAAATGTAATTAGAATAAAATTTAAATGTAATTAGAGTAAAATTTAAAATACTTTTAAAAAGTAAACTTAAAAATTTCTAAAATCTTTCTTTGATCAAGAATTTACACTTGAAGAAATATTTAATACAGAGACATTAAGCCCCAGACTTTGGTACTCTTTAGGGATTTCATTTTTCGATCATTAACGGTTCTTAGTCGTCTAAAATCTTTTAAAAAACTCATTATTTTCCGTTGCAAAATTTTTCGTTCCAGAAACGTTTAGTCTAAAATTTTCATTTATATTTTTATCATTTATCATATTTATTCATTTGTTTCTTACGTAATTAATGAAAGTCCCAAAGTTTATTCAGAAGATCAAGTCTCGAAATTTATAACTAAACTCTCTCCTTTTTTTTAAATGTAGTTTCTTTTCGACACAGTGTAATTTTCGATTTGTTCTATATAATACATGGGTGATCGCCAAAAAGTTGACCATAAGTCCCTATCACTTTTCACATATCCTGTGATTAATTAATTTTTTCTAAATATATCTGAGCAAAATACATCAAGGCACAATTTAGGAAAGTTTCAAAATTTTAGACGACTTCGATTAGAAATTATAAATAAAAATATTTGAAAAATGTCAGGTTACGCGATGTCCCAAACTACAAATTTAAAATAGAAAATTTCTAAATATCAAAAATATTTTCTTTAATAATTTGCGCTTATGAAAATCGATTGAAATTAGTTGAAAAAGATGATTATAGAGTGATAAATTTAATATTTTATAGTTAAAGATACGCAAAATCGCTCCAAAGTCTGTCTCCAAGTTTTGTGTCAGGTTTTACGATTTAGCTATTCTAAGATAAAACTCGAAGATCGTGATTTAAACTACTCAAAATACGACGTAGATTTATTAATTTTAGGCTAACAAAGATTTTCATACGGTTGAAAACCGATTTCTCATCAGTATTTCCAAACAGCAGACAATAATAATCACTATTTTTGAACAATATGTTTTACAAAATGTCATATTTATCGATATATTAATTCAAATTTTTATTAAACGAGAGGATATATTGAAGATGTGTAGTCAATATTAAAGAAATCGCGCAATCACAGATGTTTTCCATATTTTTAATCATTTTTACCTGTTTTTGGAATATTTTTAAAAGATTCTTCAAATGTTTATATTCTCAAGGTTGAATTTCATACATTGCGAACTCAATAGCAATGTGTCGTTTCAGAAACTTATACTTTTGTAAACTTTCAACCGAAAGTTTCAATGAAAAGTTTCAAAATCAGTGAAACTTTTGAAACTGTAGCATTTTTAGCCATATTTATGATAATTATAGGTGGAAAATGCCTAATTTACATTTAACCCGTTGACTGTGTATAACCTATAAATCCCATGCTTTATGACGATACATGCGTCATGACACAGTGAATGAGTTAAAATAATTTTGCCCCTCCTTTGCTTGGAGTCACGCGCGAAGAATGGGACAGGATTTGGAAAAAGTGTCATTTTGCCCCCCTTTGCTTGGAGTCATCCGCGAAAAATGGGACCAAATCCCTCAATGAACTCAAAAAAAGATCCGAAAAAATGGGGCAGGATTTGAAAAAAGCGTCATTTTGCCCTCCTTTGTTTGGAGTCACCCGCGAAAAATGGGATCAAATCCCTCAATCAACTCAAATAAAGACCGAAAAAATAAGAACATGATTTGAAAAAAGCGTCATTTTGCCCCCCTTTGCTTGGAGTCACCCGCGAAAAATGGACCAAAATCCCTCAATCAACTCAAAAAAAGATCCGAAAAAATAAGAACAGGATTTGAAAAAAGTGTCATTTTGCCCCCCTTTGCTTGAAGTCACCCGCGAAAAATGGGCCAAAATCCCTCAATAAACTCCAAAAAAGATCCGAAAAAATGGGACAGGATTTGAAAAAAGCGTCATTTTGCCCCCCTTTGCTTGGAGTCACCCGCGAAAAATGGACCAAAATCCCTCAATCAACTCAAAAAAAGATCCGAAAAAATAAGAACAGGATTTGAAAAAAGTGTCATTTTGCCCCCCTTTGCTTGAAGTCACCCGCGAAAAATGGGCCAAAATCCCTCAATAAACTCCAAAAAAGATCCGAAAAAATGGGACAGGATTTGAAAAAAGCGTCATTTTGCCCTCCTTTGTTTGGAGTCACCCGCGAAAAATGGGACCAAATCCCTCGATCAACTCAAAAAGAGGTCCGAAAGAATGGGACAGGATTTGAAAAAAGTGTCATTTTGCCTCCCCCCCTTTGCTTGGAGTCACGCGCGAAAAATGTGCCAAAATTCCTCAATCAACTCAAAAAAAGTTCTGAAAAAATGGGACAGGATTTGGAAAAAGTGTCATTTTGCCCCCCCCCCCCTGCCTTGCTTGGAATTACGCGCGAAAAATGGAAAGAATTTATACATAACTTTATTGTGATTTCCTAACTGCCGTTTCTTGTAATTATAGTTACTCTGTACGGAAACCATGTATCAAGGCGTTAATCATTAATAAACTAAACTAAAAATGGGAAAGGCCAAGTGGGAAATAAATTTATTCTTATAATTGAATTCAAACATTATTTATTTTCATATATATATATATATGAATTATTTACATTAAAATATTAAATAATTCAAGTTTTTGAGATCAAGAAAATGATGCTTTGGCTTCGACTTGCATTAATGTCTTAGGTAGCATTTTTTATGGACTTAACCCTTTAACGCGCAAAAAACCGAGAAACTTCAAAACTTTACAAAAATTGGTCGTTTGGTTTCTTAAGAGACCCTGGAAAGATATTATCCCACTGTGATTTTAGAGACCCGGTGGGGAAATAGTATCCCAAAGGGCATTAAATGATTAAATACACTGGAGCCCCGGTTTACCAGGGGTTTCGGGGATGGCCTGAATGGCCTTCGTGAAAACCGGGGGTCTCTCAAACGTAAATAAGTCAGGGCCGTGTGAACTATTTCTGTTTCATTTCTTGTGAATTTCACCAAGAGTGAAAAATATTTTTTAAATATAAGTTTAATTGAACGTTTACTTTAATTTTAAGTTTTATTTAGTTTTTATTTAATAATTATATAACGCATAACCAAAACACTGAAAACGAACTGAAGCGAACTGACGAAATTATCCGCTCAGGATACTGCCCGCTTTGTGGCTACTGGCCTTGCGCAACTCCGCTGAGCTCCGTGCTCAGCTTTCTCGTCCCCTTGGATCTCTCACCCTCGGCGAGAATTCTTGGAACTGGTATATCGAGGTTAAATAAACCGTGGCTCCAGTATATATTTATGAACGTATATAATTATACATGAAATCAATCAGATAAAATTATATAAAATCGAAAGTAATCATGTTTAACATCTTAGTCGTAAGTTTCGTGAAAAATTTCATTGATCACAAATTTCGCAGTTTGAAACTTTCAACGGCATATTGCTAGAACTTAGTGACTTTTGAGGTTAGGGACGTCCGACTTCATTTTTTCCTTTCAAACTCTCCGAAAATGATTTCCATTCCTAAAGTTGTACATGATCTTCCTATGCATTCACATTACTTAAAAATATTCAGAACTCAAGTAAAACTCCATGCTTATTAAGCAGAAATAGGTATAGGAGTTATTTTCGTATAGAATTCATAACTATCACAAATACATATATTCCTTGATCTCTCTATTTCGTTTTTTCATACTCTCTTGGCTTTGTCGTGTTTAACCTTTACAGGGCCGGCAATTCGGGAGGAAAATCGACCTCAGAAAATTGGCCCAAAAGGTATCTTATATCATTGATTGATCATAGACAAAGTCTCGATCAGAGGGTGAGCCAATATATTGGCTTTCCGGCCCTCTAAAGGTTAAAAAAAAACATATTTTTATAATTATTTTTTTCGGAAATTTCGTGGTCTAATATGGTAAACTTTTTGGCAATAACCCGTATAAAGTATATACTATATAAAATAAAATACTGCTTAAATGTAATAAAATGTTTTTAAATTATTTTAAAACTTAAATTATTTTTAAACTATTTTAAACCATTCATTAAAATCAAGGATCCAAACGAACCTTTCGATCCATTTCGTTACAAGCTGTTAATCAAAATAATTACGGTTAAATCATTAATACAACATCACGTATCATCTAATTTTCTCAAAATCTTGAGATGGCCAGTCAAAGTTCAGTAAAAAATAATTTTTTTTCTATGAGTAACGAAATGGAACGAAAATTTCGTTCGGATCCCTGATTAAAAGTTCTTAATACTGTCAATTACACCTAATAAAATAATGTTCTCTGTCTTACCACAGAAAAATACCCCATTCCGCCGAGTAAGGGACGAGGAATTCAACCTGGACCCGAAATTGGCAAACAATGCGTTCGAAGCAAAGGTAAATGCTTGGAAACTATCAGGAAATTCAGGTCACTTGCCGGTCCATAATAAATCTTCTTTAAAAAAGAAAAAAAGAAACCTGAATGGATCAAATAATTCCTGCAGCGCTAGTTTCCCTGCATTAACCGTGTTTTCAGAACAGAAAAATGCACAAAACTCAAAACAATTATGCCCAACTAAGAACAATTTTTTCCCAAAAAAAAACAGCAAAAGAATCGTGGACGAGGCAACTGACCTGATTTTCCTTATGTTTTAGGAGGAGAGTCCCGCAACCAATGGTTTGAATAAACACGAAGGAAGAGGCGGATTCCAAAGAGGAAGGGGCAGTTTTCGCGGAGGAAGAGACGGTGATCGCGGTGGATTCAGGGGTGGATTTAGGGGAGGAAGAGGTGGAGATAGGGGAGGATTTAGGGGCGGAAGAGGTGGCGATAGGGGTGGATTTAGGGGAGGAAGAGGTGGCGATAGAGGTTCTTGGGGTGGAAGAGGACGCGGGGGCGGCGGAGGTTTCGAAGGAAGACGATCTTGGGGTGGAAATGACGATGGTGGCCAGGACGGAGGAAATGGTGTCAGAAAATCGTGGGGCGGTGATGGTGACAGGGGGGGAAGAGGAAGGGGCAGGGGTGGAAGCTTTAGGGGCGACCGGGGAAATTTTAACAACAAAAAGTCCTTTAACATTGATTCACCGTCGCAAAACAAAAAAATCACCTTTGACGATTAATCTCTAGGGACAAATCCTAAGGTAAGGTTTCTACAGTTATAAATTTTGTTTGCGCTGAATTTTGCCAACTCTGATTAGAAAATTGATTTTATAATTATATCTCAACAGTTATTATTTAATTTAACAATTATAATTATATAATTGCAATATTACAAAATCAGGGATCGCTGCTAATTGCAATATTACAAAATCAGGGATCGCCCTTTAGTATTCTACAAAATATATTAGAATGTTCCGGAATCTTCTAGAGTCGTTTAAAATCTGAACTGTTCTAAAATCTTCTGGACACTTCTAAAATCTATTGAACTCTTCTACAATCTTCTAAAATCTTCTGAACTGTTATCCAACCTTCTGAACTCTTCTAAAATCTTCTCAACTGTTTTACAATCTTCTGAATTCTTCTAAAATCTTCTGAACTCTTCTAAAATTTTCTGAACTATTCTACAATCTTTTGAACTCTTCTAAAATCTTTTGAACTGTTCTACAATCTTCTGAACTCTTCTAGAATCTTCTGAACTGTTCTACAATCTTCTGAATTCTTCTAAAATTTTCTGAATTCTTCTAAAATCTTTTGAACTCTTCTAAAATCTTCTAAACTGTTTTACAATCTTCTGAACTGTTCTACAACCTTCTGAACTTTTCTAAAATCTTTTGAATTCTTCTAAAATCTTCTGAACTCTTCTAAAATCTTTTGGCCTCGTCTAAAATCTTTTGAACTCTCCTGAACTCTTCTAAAATCTTTTGAACTTTTCTAAAATCTTCTGTACTGTTCTACAATTTTCTGAACTGTTCTACAACCTTAACTCTTCTAAAATCTCCTAAACTCCTCTAAAATCTTTTGAACTCCTCTAAAATCTTCTGAACTCCTCTAAAATCTTCTGAACTCCTCTAAAATCTTATGAACTCTTCTAAAATCTTCTGAACGCTTCTAAACAGTTCTGCAATCTTCTGAACTCTTCTACAATCTTCTGAACTGTTCTACAACCTTCTGAACTCTTCTAAAATCTTTTGGACTCTTCTAAAATCTTCTGAACTGTTCTACAATTTTCTGAACTGTTCTACAACCTTCTTAACTCTTCTAAAATCTCCTGAACTCCTCTAAAATCTTCTGAACTCCTCTAGAATCTTATGAACTCTTCTAAAATCTTCTGAACGTATCTGAACTGTTTTACAATCTTCTGAACTCTTCTAAAATCTTTTGAACTGTTCTACTATCTTCTGAACTGTTTTAAAGTCTTCTGAACTCTTCTAAAATCTTCTGAACTGTTCTACAATCTTCTGAACTGTTCTACAATCTTCTGAACTGTTCTACAACCTTCTGAAATTTTCTGAACTCTTCTGAACTCTGCTAAAATCTTTTAAACTGTTCTACAATCTTCCGAACTGCTCTACAATCTTCTGAACTCTTCTAGAATCTTCTGAACTGTTCTACAATCTTCTGAAATCTTCTGAATTCTTCTAAAATCTTTTGAACTCTTCTAAAATCTTCGGAACTCTTCTAAAATCTTTTGAACTATTCTACAATCTTCTGAACTGTTCTACAACCTTCTGAACTCTTCGAAAATCTTTTGAACTCTTCTAAAATCTTCTGAACTGTTCTACAACCTTCTGAAGTCTTCTGAGCTCTTCTAAAATCTTCTGAACTGTTCTAAAATCTTCTAGAATCCTCAAGAATATTCTGAAATGAACCTGAAGTTTTGAACGTTCAAATGAACGATTTTTTTAAAAGGATGTTCACTCCGTACAGTTAAATTCAAAATTAACGAATCTTTATCTTGAATTATAAAATCAACAAAAGGAACCCTATTGTTATTAAAATGGATTTTAGACGAGGAACTGAAGCATGCTACCGAAAAAAGGATGGTTAAGTCGTAATTGTTTACTTAAAAATAGTTATTTGGATATTTGTGCTTTTTCCATCGCTTAAGGCAAAAGTCGTAATTTTCATTCAATTTAAATTATCAATAGCTCATTTTGTTCTTTAAAGGATTCTTTATGATTTTCTTTGGTACGTTTTTATTTTAAAAAATTATTTGGCATATTTAATTTGCAAGAGGAAAACCCGTATAATTTGGAAATAAAATAATATTAATAGAAACCTACCAAATAGAACTGTAAAGGATTTTTAAGGACTTTTAATGAACAAAATTAGATTGAATGGAAATTACGACTTTTGTCTAAGATGAAGGAAAAAACACAAATATCCAAGTAAATATTTTTAAATAAACAATTATGAGCCAAACTATTTTTTCCCTTAGTTTCTAAGTATTTTTAAGTTCTAGATTGTTTTAAAATCTACAATCATTTAGAATCTTCTGGATTCTTCCAGGATTTTTTAGAATCTTCTGAATTTTCCTGCAAATGATAATCGTATTCAATCTTAAAGAATTCTTAATACAATTTTAAGGAATGCTTAAAAATTCTTTAATATTCTACGAAATATACTAGAATGTTCTGGAATTTTTAAAATCTTTTGAACTCTTCCATAATCTTCTAAAATCTTCTAGAATATTCTGAAATGTACCAAAAGCGTTCAAATGAACGAGCTTTTTTTCTTAACTCAAATTTATCTTGAAATATCGTTCAACCTACAAAATAAAGAGAAATATCATGAGCTTCTTTATCATTAGATTAGTTTCTATATTAATAAACCAATATTTTAGAACAAATTTGAGTTTAAAATGAAATCAAATAAAAATTTCGTTCATTTGAACGTTCAGAACTTTAAGCACATTATTCTGAACAGCATTAGTATTTCTAGAATTCGGTAGAATTCTTTAAAACCCTTTCAAGTCTACAAAATACTAATAATCTTGAAGAATCTTCTAGATTGTTTTCAGTATAATATTCCTAAAATTCTCTAGACTTTTTGAGACTTAAAAAAAAGTCTGGAATAGACTAAAAGATTTTAGAACTTGATGGAAGATTTTGGAAAAATCAGAAAATCTCTGGGAGATTCTAAAATGCTCAAAAATCTAGATTGTAGAGAATTTTTTGGGATTTCTTAAAATTTAATAAATCTACAAGTTTATGGAAAATTAAAAATATTCTTGAATATTCTAAAAGTTTGTTTAAAATTCTAGAATATATGAAGGATGTTAGAAAATTCTAGAACATTCCAAATATTCTGAAAGTTTAGAAATTCGAGGAGTGTTTTTATTAGATTCTAGACAGGAATTACGATTTTTGAGGATTTTTTAAGATTCTGGAGAATTGCAGGTTCCTTGGCATTTTTAAAAGAAAAAAACTTCCCCCTTTTGTTTTAAATCCCATTTTTCGAAAAAGAAATCCCTATTTTCCCTAAAATTAAACTACTGAACCACTGTGATCTCTGTATTATATAATTATAACGGTTCCGAATAATTTTCCAAGTATTATTAGAAATAGAAACTTGTGACATTCAAAAACTCTTTTAATATTCTCTTAAATCACCCATAATTTCCAAAATTTCAAAATCTTCCAGAATCTTCTAAAATTTTCTGAATACTTTCGTAACCTTCTAGAATTTTCCACGAATTTTTTAGAATCCTCCAAAGTCTACAAAAGATTACTGAAACTCTCTCAAATTCTTTAGAATCTTCAAAACTTATCTGAAATCTATAAAAATTCTCCAAAATATTCCAGAATGTTTTAAAATCTACAATAATTTCGATTCTTCTAGATTCTTCCATAATCCTTTAGATTCTTTTGGATTCTGCTATAATAATCTTATACAATCTTAAAGAATTTTTAAAAATGTCCTCAAAATATACTAGAATCTTCCAGAATCTTCTAAAATCTTCTAGAATCCTCAAGAATATTGTGAAGTGTAACTGAAGTTTTAAACGTTCAACTGAACGAACTTTTTCTTAACTCAAATTTGTCTTGAAATATCGTTCAATCTACAAAATAAAGAGAAATTTCATGAACTTTTTCTTAACTCAAATTTGTCTTGAAATATCGTTCAATCTAAAAAATAAAGAGAAATATCATGAGCTTCTTTATCATTAAATTAGTTTCTACATTAATAAACCAATATTTTAGAACCAATTTGAGTTCAAAATGAAATTAAATAAAAATTTCATTCATTTGAACTTCAAGGACATTATTCTGAAGCGCATTGGAATTTCCAGAATTCTGCAGAATCCTTTAGGACCCTCTCAAATCTACAAAAGACTCTTATAATCCTGAAGAATCTTTTAGACTGTTTTCAGAATCTTCCTAAAATTCTGTAGAGTTTTTTAGTCTTCAAAAAAAAGTCTGGAAGAGACTAGAAGATTTTAGAACTTGACGGAAGATTTTGGAAGAATCAGAAAATCTCTGGGAGATTCTAAAACGTTCAAAAATCTAGATTGTAGAGAATTTTTTGGGATTTCTAAAAATTTAATGAATCTACAAGTTTATGGAAAATTAAAAATATTCTAAAAAATTATAAAAGTTTATTGAAACGTCTAGAAGTTATCAAGGATTTTAGAAATTCTAGAGCATTCCAAATATTCTGAAAGTTTAGAAATTTGAGGAGTGCTTTTATTAAATTCTAGACAGGTATCTAAGATTTTTGAGGATTTTTTAAGATTCTGGAGAATTGCAGCTTCCTCGGTATTTAAAAAAAAAAACTTCCCACTTTTTTTTAAATCTCCTTTTTCAAAAAAGAGATCCCCTAATGTCATGGAATTTTTAAAAAAAAGGCTGGAATTTTTTTGCACTGCCTCTTTTAAAGTTTTAATAATTATCTTTAGCTGAAGATTTTAAGGTTTCAAATTGATAGGAATTGATTGTTTGGAATTAAATAATTGTTGAAAAGTTCTTTAAATTTGCATTTATTAATCACAGTACCACAAAATTGTCGGCAAATTAATTTGAGATCAGTAGAATATTGAATTGAATCAGGGTGGCCACGTGTCAGGGAAGTCCGGGAAATGTCAGGGAAAAAGAATTTGTCAGGGAAATCAGGGAAATGCGAGTAACTGTCAGGATAAATCGAAAATTGACATTTATGCTATATTATTTTTATTTTATTACATATATAGCTTTTATAGTTTATTTAAAAGATTTTAGAAGCTTTCCAAGGCTTTCGAAGGATTATAAAGAATTTCCAGGCATTCTTTGAGATTCTCTGGGTTTCTAATGATTTCAAGAGATTTTCAATAATTTGTAGAGATTTTAAGAGGTTTCTAGGAATTTAAAGGGATTACAAGAGATTTTTATATTTAAAAGATTTCGTAGAATTTTAAAAGGTTTCAGGAAATTTTAAGAGATTTTTAAGAAAATTTAGGGATATTCAAAGCATTTTAATAATGAATTTTAAAGTTCCTTGTGGAATTTGAAAGAACTTTAAAAAGCTTGTAAGAATTTTAAAAAATTTTGATTTTTTTAAAAGTGATTTTAAGGGATTTTAATGTTTCTCATGAAATTTTAAAGGATTTAACGAAATTTTTATGATTTTTAAAAGATTTCCTGGAATTTTAAGGAATTTCAAGAGGTTTTCAAAAATTTTAAGAAATCTTTACGCATTTCAAGGGATTTAAAAATTTTTCGTGGAATTGTAAAGGGTTTTAAGAAGCTTGTAAGAATTTTAAGAAATGTTGACGTTTTTAAAGTGATTTTAAGGGATTTTAATATTCCTGAAGGAATTTAAAAAAATTTCAAAAGTTATTTCTGATTTTTAAAAGATTTTGTGAAATTTTAAAGGATTTCATGGAATTTTAATAGATTTTAAAGAATTTATGAGATTTTAATGGATTTTATGAGATTTTAAATATTGTAGTGGAATTTTAAGGAATTGAAAGATGTTACATTTTTAATCATTTTCTATCAGTGAAATTTGTCTGAAAGTCAAAAATCAGGGAAATTGAAAAATTGAATTTTGTGGCCACTCTGTAAATTGACTGGAATTTTTTCAAAATAAGACCTGGGAAAACTGTAAAAGATCTGGAATTTCAAAATTGAACTTCTGTAGCAACCCTGATAATTATAATTCTTATAACAGCAGATTAAAATCAGGGAAAATGAACGTCAAGAAAAATGAAAAATTGAAAAGTCAGGGAATTTGGAAACTGGGATTTTGTAGCAATCCCGGAAAAAATGAATCTAATTTATTTTTTCGTTTTATTTTCTTGTTTATAGAAAGGTGCGAGGGGCTCGTGGGGCGAAAGAGCGAACTTGGACTTGAAGCACACGAGAGGGAAGTCGTTCCGACACGAGAAGACGAAGAAAAAGCGTGGAAGTTATCGAGGAGGACAAATAGACATGAGCGTGAATTCTATCAAGTTCGACGAATAGATTTTTCGAGTTTAATCTATCGGAATTTATAAATCTCACTGAGAGGCTTGTCGAGCATTTTTGAGACCGGAAACTCGCACCGTATCGTTAATAGGGACTACGATTTAATTGAATTGAAGCGATGATCAGTTTGTAGAGATTTAAAGTACAAGTTTGTCTTTAGTTAGTTACAGAATACTAGCAAAATGGCCTTCGCTTTAGAGGACGAGATCCTTTTTCCGAAAGATTTTCGGACTCTGAGACAAAAGAAATGATTAAGAATGAATTATTAATATTGTGTTATTAATAATTTAGGTTTATAATTGTCCACTTCGTATTGTGATTCAGTATCTCTTACTTGATTAGCAGTTTTCGTTTAAGTCGAATTCCATTTCTATCTTCACCGGCGAAATGTAGATTACAGAATATTTTAGGACGGTCCTTTTGTTTCGTATGTTTAAAGAATTTAATTAAAGTTAATTATTCCACTTTTTTCCCATTGATAGATTTGAGAAAGGAGCGTTCTTATAGTTTTATTTTAAATATCAGACTGTTGTGGCACATGTTTATTCCTTCAGAGTTTCACTCGGTTTTTTTATTTTTATTATAAAAATATGATTAGAGAGTAAAATGAGAAAAAATAATGGGATGACGATGCTTAAATTGTGAATATTTAACCGCAGCGAAGGAAATGCACTTCTTTTCGGTAAAGCTTTTTATCGGAAGCGAAATCAGATTTATGTATCTAAGTTAACATTTTGATAAATGTCCATTTTTTCTCTCTGTATTGAAGAATATAAATGTATTATATAGAAGAATGTTTTATTAATTTATTTAGTTTCCCTTAATTAAAGAAAAGTATTTTGAATCATAGCTAACATTAGTTTTATTTTTTTTTTAGGTGGTCTTGACTACGGGTGATGGTTATTCTGTGAGATTTTAATACGGATGATTTACTAAAAAAAAATGGTCGTATGGTGGTGGACTTTCATAAAAGGCGAACACAAAAAAAATTGATCAAACAAATAAATAAATTTTATCTATTGATATTTTTGCTGTTGGTATATTTAAAATTGTTGTAATAAAATTAATTGACCCTGAAATTGAAGAAATTCTTTTTAAATAGTGTTGTGCAATCTGGATCCAATCCAAAGACAGATTCTTGGTGATTTTAATTCACTTTTTACGGATGATTTACTAAAAAAATGGTCGTATGGTGGTGAACTTTCATAAAAGCAAACACAAAAAATTGGTCAAATAAAGAAATTTTATCTGTTGATATTTTGCTATTAGTATATTCAAAATTGTTGTAATAAAATTGATTGACCCTAACATTGAAGAAATTCCTGTTAAATGTGTTGTGCAATCTGGATCCAAAAAAATTGTACGGTAGTAGACTTTCATAAAAGACAAAAAAATTGATCAAACAATAAAGAAATTTTATCTATTGATATTTTTGCTGTTGGTATATTTAAAATTGTTGTAATAAAATTAATTGACCCTAAAATTGAAGAAATTCCTGTTAAATTTGTTGTGCAATCTGGATCCAAAGATGGATTCTTGGTGTGATTTTAATGCACTTTTTACGGATGATTTACTTTTAAAAAAATGGTCATATGGTGGTGGACTTTGATAAAAGGCAAACACAAAAAAGTTGATCAAATAAAGAAATTTTATTTATTAATATTTTTGCTATTCGTATATTTAAAATTGTTGTAATAAAATTAATTGATCCTAAAATTGAAGAAATTCTTGTTAAATGTGTTGTGCAATCTGGATCCAAAAAAATGGTCCTATGGTGGTGGACTTTCATAAAAGACCAGGGTTGCGAAGTTACGCGTAACTCGAGGTTTTCTACGTAAATTACCTAAATGAAGTAATTTACGTGGAAAACTGTAGAAAACTAGTAAATTACACGACAAAGATGGCGGTTGTCTGTTTTGAACACATAACCTCACTTTAGTA
>JBAGKK010125393.1:0-23181 GCA_037177015.1 Euceroptres primus
GTTTTTGTTAATTGTAGCCGTAATTTTTGATTTTTCAAAAAATCGTTTGCAGCACAAATCAGCACAAATCTAGCACAATTTAGCACAACTTTCATTTTTTTGAAATTTTGAGTTTGCGGTTCTAACTTCCGGGACATGAGAAATCTCTTAAGAATTTAGTTAGCTTTAATTTGCAAAAAGAAATTTTAAATCGATTAAAAATTGTAGCCGGAATCGTATTTTGAACATTTTTTCGTCATTTTGCCCCATTTTTCCCGATCACACCAGCGATAATTCCTCGTCCTTTTATTAGTTTGTAAAGCCGTTTTTTTGGATTTGTCTGTTTTAAGAAAAAAGATTAATATATTTAGAACTGAATAAGGGCAAAATTTTCAAGCTGTGCAATGTGCAATTACATCGGATCAGAGTGGAGTATTTCATCCAGACGATTGAAGAGCGATGCACCGAGCCTTGCAGTCGTATTATTAACGGGCAATTTGCTACGTCTGCTGCTGACTGTATTGTCTCTCAATTCGTACTCTTTCTCCTCTTCATTCTGTTTCTCTTCATTTCATGTCCTTTGCCTTACTTAAGTTCGGTCCCAGCATTCATAAGCTGTCTTTGATGAAGATACTAGTCGTTAATGAAACATGGATCGATAGGGCATCGGGGATGGATGAACGGAGTAGTGGATAGGAAAATTTTAATGGCAGTTGATTAAAGAGAACCTGTAATCACGATTTTAATTAAAAATATTTTTAATATCTGTGAGGAAACGAATTAAAAACATTCCTCATGATAAAAAATATTTTTTTTAATTTATAGAAATCTAAAAACTGAATAAAATAAAAAACTTCCCTGGTAAAAATATGTGGTATTAGTATATCATTTAGGTTATCCCGGATATCCCGGTTTATTCCAGATTGTTCCGAATTAGCCTGGTTTATCCCAGTTTATTCTCATTTATTCTAAATTAATCCCGTTTTTACCGTTTTATTCATATTTATTCCGATTTATCCCATATTTATCCTGATTCATCCCGATTTATTCCTATTTATCCCGGTTTATCTCGTTTTATACCGACTTATTTTCTATTTATCCCGATTTATCCTGGTTTATCCCGATTCATCCTCGTTTATCCCGATTCATCCTGATTTATCCCAATTCATCCTGGTTCTCCCCATTCATCCTGGATTTCCCCATTAATCCAGACTGATCCAGATTTATATGTGGTATTAGTATATCCTTTGATTTATCCCGGATATCCCGGTTTATTCCAGATTGTTCCAATTTATCCTGGTTTATCCCAATTTATCCTGGTTTATCCCAATTTATCCTGGTTTATCCCAATTTATCCTATTTTTATTCTAAATTGATCCCGTTTTTTACCGTTTTATTCATATTTATCCCGATTTATCCCATATTTATTCTGATTCATCCCGATTTATTACTATTTATCCTGGTTTATCTCGTTTTATACAGACTTATTTCCTATTTATCCCGATTTATCCTGGTTCATCCAGATTAATTCTGGTTTATCCCGATTCATCCTGGTTTATCCTCATTCATCCAGATTGATCCAGATTTATAAAAGGATATCCTGGATTATCTGGGTTTAGGCCAGATTATCCTGTTCTAAACTGATCCATCCTAAATAATCCAGATATATCCTGGTTTGTCCCGGATTTCAAAATTTATTCCAGATTATTCGGATTTACCCCTGATTATCCTGGTTTATCCAGATCTATTCTTATTAATCCAGATTTATCCTGGTTTATCCCGGATATCTCAATTCGTACTCTCTCTCCTCCTAATTCTGTTTCTCTTCATTTTATGTCCTTGACCTTACTTAAGCTGGGTCCCAGCATTCATAAGCTGTCTTTGATGAAGGTACTAGTCGTTAATGAAACATGGATCGATAGAGCGTCGGGGATGGATGAAGGGAGTAGTGGATAGGAAAACTTTAATTGCAGTTGATTAAAAAAAACCTGTTATTTCGATTTTAATTATAATTTTTTAAAAATCTGTGAGGAAACAAATTAAAAACATTCCACATAATAACCAATTTGTTTCAATGTCAAAAATTGGAGAAAATAAAAAATTTCGCTGGTAAAAAAATATATAGTATTAGTATATCATTTGGGTTATCCCGGATATCCCGGTTTATTCCAGATTGTTCAGATTTTTCCTGGTTTATCCCAATTTATTCCTGTTAATTTTGGTTCATTCCGTTTTTTTTACTGATTTAATCATATTTATCCCGATTTATCCTGATTCATCCCGATTTATTCCTATTTATTCTGGTTTATCCCGTTACATACCGATTTATCCTGGTTTATCCCGATTCATCCAAGATTGATCCAGGTTTATAACGAATATCCTAGATTCTCCGGGTTTATCTCAGATCATCCTGTTTTAACCTGATCCATCCTGAACAATCCAGATTTATCCTGGTTTATCCTGGATCTTTCTATTTATCCCGGTTTATCACGGATATCCCCGTTATCTCGATTTACGGGTCTCCCATATTATCCTTGTACATCCCGATATATCCTGATTGCTCAAGATTTATCCTGGTACATCTTGGATATTTCTATTTGTCCCGGTTCATCACAATTATCCCCGATTTATCCTGGATATCCTGGTTTGTCCCGAATAATTCTAATATATCTCGAATTTTTCGACTTCTTCTAGACTCTCCCGATTTATCCTGATTTATCCCGGAAATTTCTATTTATCCCGGTTGATTACGGATATTTCCAATTTATCCTGAATACCCTGGTTTATCCCGATTAATTCCAGATTATTCGGATTCATATATGATTATCCTGGTTTATCTCAATTTATCCTGATTGATCCAGATTTTTCCTGATTTATCGCGGATATTTCAATTTATCCTGGTGTGTTACGGATATCCCCGAAATCTCGATTTACGGATATCTCGATGTATCCCAGATTATCCTTGTCGATACATCCTAATTAATCAAGATTTATCCTGATTGATCAAGATTTATCCTGATTGATCAAGATTTATACTGATAATTGACGATTTATCCTGGTGCATCTTGGATATTTCTATTTGTCCCGGTTCATCAAGGATATCCCCGATTTATCCTGGATATCCTGGGTTATTCCGATTAATTCTAATGTATTCCGGATATCTCGAATTACTCTAGATTTTGTCCTATTTATTTCGGATATCTCAATTTATCCTGGTCTATCCTGATTTATTCATACTTATCGCAGGTTATCACGGATATTTCAAATTATTCTGGTTTATTCCGATTCATTCAAATTTATACCGGATATCCCGATTTATTCCAGATTATCCTGTTAATCCTGATCCATCTTGAAAGATAACAATTTATCCCGATTTATACCAAATATTTCTATATATCCTAGTTTATCCTGAATATTTTGATTTATCCCGATATTTACCTATTTCTCCTGAATATCTCAATTTACGCTGGTTCATCCCGATTGGTTCCTGTTTATCTTGGATTTATTTATCCCTGTTTATCCTAGATTGGTTCCTGATTATCCCGATTTATCCCAGATTATGCTTGTATATTCCAATAGATCTTTATTGGTCAATATTTATTCTGATTGATCAAGATTTATCTTGGGTTATGTCGGAAATTTTTATTTATCTCGGTTTATCACGGATATCCCTGATTTATCCTGGATATCCTGTTTTATCTCAATTAATTCTAATTTATCGTAGATTTCCTGATTTATTCTAAACTATCCCGATTTATCCTGGTTTATCTCGGATATTTCGATCCATCCCGGTTTATCGCGGATATCCCCGATATCCCGATTTGCCCTGGTTTATTTCGAATATTCTGGTTTATCCCGGACCTTCCGATTTATCCTAGCTCGTCCCGATTTTTTCCTACTTATCCCGGATATCTCGATATATCCTCGTTTATCCTGATTTATCAAGAATATTCCAAATTATCCTGGTTTATCCAGATTTATTCCCATTTATCCCTACTTATCCCAATATATCACGGATATTCCAAATTATCTTGGTTTATCCAGATTTATTCCCATTTATCCCTGGTTTATCCAGATTTATTCCCATTTATCCCGGTTTAGCCCACATTATCCTGGTTTATCTCGATTTATCCCAATTCACTCCTATTTATCCCGATTCACCCCAGTTAGCCCAGTTTATCCCGGCAAAGCCTATACAAAACCCTAAAAATCACCAAACTAAAAAGCGCGGCAAATTCAAAAGCTCTTTAATCAAAATATGCTTAGTATATTCAGATCGAGTTTTCTGCAGTATTTTCTGTCGCAAATCCCTTTTTTACATTTTTCATTTACGCTTCGTTCGCCATTTCGCTTACGTTAAATCGTATTCTCTTTATTACACATTTCTCTGCGAAAAAAGGCGAGCAAAAAAATAAATAAAAATACACAGGGAAAAGCGTCGGACAATAAAAAATAACATAGACAAGCGACCAGTATAAACTTTCAAAGCAAGAAAAAACGAGAGGGTGTGCTCGGTTGAGACTTTTGTGAAAAGTAAACAAAAAACGTTTGGCAAAATGATCGATTCGAGGAATTCCTGAAGGGCTCGAGTATACTAGTTTTCATTTGACTGACAATGGGCACCGGAAACCATCGTATTCACGTCAATCAAAAGCCCTTTGCGATTCGACGAATGAAATTAACGTCATCGCATCCTTTCGTTCGTTCGCTCGTTCAGCCGTAAATTGGAAACCCGCTCGGCTTGCAGGCACGCGATTACGCTCGTTTCAGTATCAACGACTCTCTTTCAATGCCCCCTCTCGATGTTACGCGCCAATGACGACTAGACATTACAGATATTTGCCAATTAAGGACTTAAAACTCGCTAACTAGATCGGATAGGGTCATCCTTTGTGAAAACCTCTTCTTTTCCTTGTTCTATTTCCAAAAGAAAATTTATCCCAAAAAAACCACGTTTGAAAATTTTTTAAAATTATTTTTGTATTAAAATTAATTATTGAACATTCTAGAATATTCCTAATCATTCTAGAATATTCCAGAACATTCTAGAATATTCCTGAAAATTCCAGAACATTCTAGAACGTCTCAGAAATTTCCCGAACATTCCATAACTCTATAACAAATGTTTAGAATATTCTGGAACTTTCTGGGCCATCCTAGAACCTGACTAAACATTCCAGAAGATTCTATGACGTTTTAGAAGTTTCCTGAACATTCCAGAATTCTATAACAAATGTTGAGAATACTCTGGAACTTTCTAGACCATCCTAGAACCTCTGCCTAAACATTCCAGAATTTTTTACAACTTTCTGGAATACCCTTTAATCTTTCTGTACATTACAAAACTTTTTAGATCATTCTAGAATATTTTGGAACATTCCAAAAGTGTCTAGAATGTTCTATAATATTTTGGAACATTCTGTGACTGTCTAGAATGTTCCAGAGTATTGCAGAATATTTCTGAAGTATTTAGAATCTTCTAATATATTCTAGAATACTCTAGGATATTTCCTGAACATTCTAGAATATTCTGGAACTTTCTAGGCCATCTTAGAACCTGCCTAAACATTTCAGAATATTCTATAATATTCCTGAACATTCTAGGACTCTCTAGAATGCCTCAGAAGTTTCCTGAACATTCAAGAACTCTATAACAAATGTTTAGAATACTCTGGAACTTTCTAGACCATCCTAGAACCTACCTGAACATTCCAGAATTTTCTAGAACTTTCTGGAATACCCTATAATCTTCCTGTACATTACAGAACTTTTTAGCTCATTCTAGAAAATTTTAGAACATTCCAAAAGTGTCTAGAATGCTCTATAGTAGTGTGGAACATTCTTTAACTGTTTAGAATGTTCCAAAATATTTCTAAAGTATTTGGAATCTTCTAATATATTCCAGAATACTCTAGAATATTCCACAACTGTTTGAAATCTTTCAAAACATTCCAGAAATTATATCATTCTAAAAAATTCAGGGACTGTCTGGAAATTTTTAAATTATTGCGGAACATTCCGCAACTGTCCAAAATCTTCTAGCATGTGCTACAACTCTCTGAATTCTTTCAGAATATTTCAGAACTTTTTACATCATTCCAAAATCTTTTAAAACATACTGGAACTGTCTAGAAGTTTTTAGATTATTGCGGAACATTCCGCAACTGTCCAAAATATTCCCGAATATTGTAGAACATTTCTGAACTGTTTAGATTCTTTTAGTATATTCTAGAATATTCCATAACGTTTTAGAATGTCGCACAATCTTCTTCGAAATTCCAGAACTGTCTATAACCTTCATAGTTCCAGAACTTTCTATAATGTTCCAAGATCTTCTGGAACGTTTCCAGAATTATCTAAAATCTTCTAGAATCTTCAACAACTCTCTAAATTCTTTTAGAACCTTCCAGAACTTTTTAGATCATTCTAGAATCTTCTAGAACATTCCGGAACTGTCTAGATTTTTTTATATTATTGTGGAATATTCCGTAACTATCCAGAATGTTCCCAAATATTGTAGAACATTTCTAAACTGTTTAAAATCTTTCGATATATATTCTAGAATATTCTAGAACATTCCATAACGTTTTAGAATATCCCACAATTTTCTTCAAAATTCCAGAACTGTCTATAACGTTCCAAGATCTTCTTAAACATTTACAGAACCCTAGAATCTTCCTGTACATTGCAGAACTTTTTAGATCATTCTAAGATATTTTTGAACATTCCGGAAGTGTCTAGAATGTTCTAGTGCAGAATGGAACATACCCTAACTGCCTAGAATGTTCCAGAATATTGCAGAATATTTCTGAATTGTTTAAAATCTCCTAATATATTCTAGAGCATTCTAGATCATTCCAGAATCTTTTAGAACTTACTGGAACTGTCTAGAATTCTTCAGATTATTGTGGAACATTCAGTAACTATCCAGAATGTTCCCGAATATTATAGAACATTTCTGAACTGCTTAGAATCTTTTAATATATTCTAGAGTATCACAGAACATTCCATAACGTTTTAGAATATCCCACAATCTTCTTCAAAATTCCAGAACTGTCTATAACCTTCCAGGATCTTCTTAAACATGTCCAGAAGTATCTACAATCTGCTGAGATATTCCAAAACTCTGTAGAATATTTTAGAACATTCCATAAATTTCTGGAATATTCTAGAACATTCCATAACGTTTTAGAAAGTGCCACAATCTTCTTCCAAATTCCAGAATTGCCTGTAAACTTTCAAGATCTTCTGAAACATTCCCAAAACTGTCTAAAACCTTCTAGAATATTCCAAAACTCTATAGAATCTTTTATAAGATTCTAGAAATTTGTAGAACATCCTAAAGTCTTCTCCATCATTTCAGAACACCACAAACGATTGTCGATATTTGACAATCAAGGACTCAAAACTTGCTAACTAGTTTCGACAGGTTCATCCTTTGTTGAAACCTCTTCTTTTGACTGTTCTAGTGCCAAAAGTAAATATATCCCAAAAAACTGCATTTAAAAATTTTTTTAAATTTATTTTGTCTAAAAATTAATTATTGAACGTTCTAGAATATTCCTGAACATTGGAGAACTTTCTAGAACGTCTTAGAAATTTCCTGAATATTCCAGAACTCTATAACAAATGTTTAGAATATTCTGGAACTTTCTAGACCTTCTAGAATCTGCCTGAACAGTTCAGAATTTTCTGAAACTTTCCTAAACATTCCACAACTACCTGGATTACCCTATAATCTTCCTGTACATTGCAGAACTTTTTAGATCATTCTAAAATATTTTAGAACATTCCGGAAGTGTCTAGAATGTTCTAGTGCAGAGTGGAATAGTCCCTAATTATTTAGAATGTTCCAGAATATTGCAGAATATTTCTGAAGTGTTTAGAATCTCCTAATATATTCTAGAATATTCTAGATCATTCCATAAGGTTTTAGAACGTCCCACAATCTTCTTCGTAGTTCCAGAACTTTCGATAATGTTCCAAGATCCTTTGGAACGTTTCCAGAATTATCTAAAATCTTCTAGAATCTTCGAAAATTCTCTGAAATCTTTCAGAGCATTCCAGAACTTTTTAAATCTTTCCAGAATCTTTTAGAACTTACTGGAACTATCTAGAATTTTTTAGATTACTGCGGAACATTCCGTAACTGTTCAAAATGTTTCCAAATATTGTAGAACATTTCTGAATTGTTTAGAATCTTTTATTATATTCTAAAATATTCTAGAACGTTCCAAGATTCCAACGTTTCCAAGATACCCAACGTTTCCAATATTCTCATAACGTTCCAAGATTTTTTGGAACGTTTCTAGAATTATCTAAAATCTTCTGACAGATTCCACAACTCTTTAGAATTTTTCAGTACATTCCAGAACTTTTAAGATCATTCTAGAATCCTCTAGAACATTCCGGAACTGTCTAAAAAATTGTAGAATACTGCGAAGCATTCCGTAACTGTCCAGAATGTTTCCGAATATTGTAGACCATTTTTGAACTATTTAGAATCTTTTAATATATTCTAGAATATTCTAGAACATTCCATAACATTTTAAAACGTCCCACATTTTTATTCGAAATTCCAGAACTTTCTATAACGTTCTAAATTTCCCGAAATGTTCCAAAATATTCTTAAACATTTGCAGAACTAAAGATTTCCAGATATAAAATCTTCTAAAATATTCCAATACTCTGTAGAATCTTTCAGAACATTCCAGAACTTTCCAGAACATCCTAAAGTTTTCGCCATCATTCCAAAACGTCATAAACGATTGTAGAGTCTTCGAAATCATTCTCGAACATTTAAAAACATTCCATATTTTATTCCAAGATCTTCTTAAACATTTCCTTAACTTTTTTAGAATATTCTAGAATCCAGAATTTCCAACAATATTTCATGATATTCTTGAGCCGTGAAAAATTATTTCCTTAAAAAGAGCGTTTGTGAAATATATATTTTACTTCTAATAAATTTCATTTATTCGAATTTAAAATATTAAAATATCTTTTAAATTATTAAAAACAATAAGTGACTTTAAACAGTAGCAAAAAATATTATAATTATCGATCCAATTTAATTGGAAACCTAAAATTCCGACTTACATTTCCATCCTCCCCATTTCTTCAGTGCTTTTTTCAAGAGGAGAGTTTAAACGCGAGGGTAGATGAAGTCAAGAGGAGCAAGGGCGAGAATACAAGTTGAAACCAAGAAAAAAAAGGTCAGCATGAAAAACGAGATAGAAGTGCTGTAGGGTCCCGACTCCTTCGCCTGCAACTTCATCTCTATCGGAATCTGTGCCTCAAGCCTTGGTCTGTGTTGGAAAAAAAAGGAGAGTCGAGTTGAGAGAAAAAAAAGAGGTTATGAATCGTAACTGCGCATGAATGCCTGAGAAGTCGCCTTTGCGAATCCTAGATTTGCACCGAATGTCGTCGAGCTTCGCTCGTCCGGAAATTAAGACGTCAACTCTTAACCACAAGCGATCACTATATAGAGGCGCCCCCTTTACTCCCTTTATGTGATCGCAAACTTTGCCGTATAGAATAAAAAACTTGAGATTCTTTCTTACATTCAAGTTTTTTATTTCAGAGTTTCTAAATTGATTAAGCAAGTAATCCAGGTAGAATTTTAAGTTTCGTCGCGAATTGTTCCTTGTTAAAGCAGAAGGCAAAACGGGTTAAAACTCTTCAGTATTGAGAGTTTTTTGTTTTGTGGTCTAAAGGAGTTAGCAAAAGACACTGAGACAAAAAGTCCTTTGCGAAGTTTTCGAGAAGTGATTAGTTTTCGTTTTAGAATGGTTTAAAGTTTGATGGTGAGCTCGGCTGAGTGAGCGCTCTCCCCACTCTTCACGCTCCCTTCTACTCTTGGTGTTCCGCCAGTCACAGCGCTTCCCGCACTCTTCCTACCGCTGAGCGGAAAAAAGGCCGAGCGTCCGGCCTTGCAGGCTTTCAACTTTAAATCGCCCTAAAACGGAAACGGCTCATCCTTTTCAATTTATCCAAAAAAAAAACCTTTTTTTGGCAGATTTTATCACAGAATAAGATGAGCAGCGTTTTTTTTAAATTGATTCGAAATTTTAGAAAATAAAAGGGTATCTTTAAAAGTAAAATAATTTAGATCATTTAATTTAATCCTCTTGTAAATTAATTATTTTACTTGGTTCGTTTTTTAATCTGGGGAATTTTTAATTAGTCTATATTTATATTTGTCCATTGTTTAAATTTGACAGAAATGTTAATATGATCAGTTTTAAATGTGACTTTTTTTTTGTCATTAAAAACTTTTTCCATGGAAAATTTATGTGGTGAAATAAATATTATAAAAAATATTATAACAAAATATTATAAAATATTGAGAATGCAAAGGAATAAAATTAAACTCGAATGAGAAGATTGTCAGTCCTATCTTGAATGCTTTAGTTGTGACCCTTGAGAAATCTTAGGTCTGTGTCTGACCAATACGATCAACTACTACTTCCAATATTCTGCTGCCACCATTTCCCTTGAGATTTCTTAGAAAAGATCAGGGAATTCTGTGAGGTTAACCAAGACATCAAGTCCCTTTCTCGTCATCGAATCCTAACACCATTCACTTTATTTAAAGTTGACTTTGTCCTTTTGATTTACCAGGAAAAATTTACTTTTTTGCAACTGTCTGGGACGTTATCAAATCTTAAATATTCCAGAACTTTCGTGCAATTTTATAATTTACTAAAAAATTCTTAAAAGTATTGGAAGATTCTAGAATATTTTAGAACATTCTCAGACCTTCTAATAAATTCCGGACCCCCTTAAGCATTTCCCCAACTTTTTAGAAAACTCCATGACTTTCTAGAACATTCTAGAGTCTTCTAAAACATTCCAGTAATGTTTAGAATCTTTTGAAACATTTTAAAATTTTATAGAACATGACTTAATTTTCGTTAACATTTCAAAAACTTTTGCGAACTTTGAGGAATCTTCTTGAATATTCTAAACATTTAAAGGCAATTGTAAAATCTTCTGGAACAATCTCAAAATTATCTAGAACATTATGGAATATTCTAGAAAATTATCCAAATTATCTAGAACATGCTAGAATTTTCTAAAAAATTCTCAAAATTATCTAGAAAGTGCTGAAATATTCTAGAAAATTCTCAAAATTATCTAGAACGTGCTGAAATATTCTAGAAAATTTTAAAAATTATCTAGAACATTCTGGAATATTCTAGAAAATTCTCAAAATTATCTAGAACATGCTTGAATATTTTAAAAAATTCTCAAAATTATCTAGAACATACTGAAATATTGTCGAAAATTCTCAAAATTATCTAGAACATTCTGGAATATTCTAGAAAATTCTCAAAATAATTTAGAACGTTCTGGAATATTCTATAAAGTTTTCAAAATTGTCTAGAACATTCTAGAATATTCTTAAAATTATCTTGAATATTTTAGAATATTCTAAAACATTCCAAAACTTTCTTAAAAATTCTCCCGACTTTCTAGAATATTCTATAATTTTCCTGAACACATCTCAAATTCCTATAAAACTTCAAAATCTTTTAAAAGAATCTTGAGTGATTAACGAAAATATTTTAAGTTTTTACAACACAGTTTAAATCCTCAAAACATTGAGCACTAAGAAATTTAGCAACTTTCAGTTCTGCAATTTCAAGAACTGTACTGAAAGTTTTTCAAAAATAGTTTTTAATTTTTCCGTCACGAAGAAACCTCCAGAAGTGAGTTACAATGAAAACCATTCAAGCCAAGTAAGCACCAATTATTACAGTTAGAAGATTGTATATCGTTTGTTATCCTATTACGGTTGAAAGGAAGTCCAATTGGAATTCGATAAACTGAACTCTATAAGATGAAAAGTCATTAATTTGATATCAGGAAATACATAGTTTCCATCCATTGCAGGTGAAAAGAAAACTTGATTAGTGCAATAAAATCCTATCTCTCAATTTTATCGTTTCCAAAGATAAATCAGATATAGATAAGGTGTAATATTTTCTGTCTAAAAAAGGGACTTTATTATAAATTTAATTTTTTTAATTTAAAAATTAAAATACTTTATTCATTTTGATTTTTAGTATAATAAGCTGGATAGTAAAATTTATTTTTATAGTCCCTCGTTTCTTGGAGCGAAGTTCCTTGCAAGTTGGAAGAAGCGTCACCTGTTTCCTGGCCCCTTCTGGCGCTGACGGGCCCGTTTATTACATCGCAGGGTTGTAAGTTACCGAGGTCAGGCACCTTACCATCCTACATACGCGTGTGACATACATGCAACGCACGCCTTGGAATTATGGCAGAGATTAGTGAACCCGAGCTAACGGCCTCCTGGATACGGATTATCTTAGTCTCCATCTCTACCTAATGTTTCAGGGGCTCTGACCGATGTTAATGGTTCCCAAGGTTATAGACAGCCATTAATAGACGTCAATATCGACATTTGAATTACGGACCTTCTCCTTAAATTCTCCCAGACAAAGGAAAGATACAAGTATTCTAGATTCGATTATTTTTATGGTTTTATACTTTCTTCTGCAGATATTTTCCCCAAAAAAGAATTTTAAAAAGATTTCTATCATTTCTGTCTTTCATTTCTATCATTTCACATTAACAATTCGAAAGTTTAAAACATTTTTGCATTTATCTTGTTCATTTTTGGTTGAAAAGAACGAGCAAACAATTCTGAGTCGAAAAGTTCTTTACGAATTTTTCGGGAAGGGATTAGTTTTCATTTTATAACGGTTTAAAGTATAATAATGAGCGCGACTAGATAAGCGCTCTCCCCACTCTTCACGCTCCCCTCTACTCTCGGCGTTCCGCCAGTCACAGCGCTTCTCCCACTCTTCCTGCGGCCGAGCGTCCAGCCGAGTAGACGTTTAACTGTAAACCTTCCTAAAACGAAAAATGCTTATCCTTTTAAATTTCTCCAAGAGACTTTTAATTTCAGAATTTAACGCAGAATAAGATGAGCAGTGTTTTACTTGCATTCATTAAAAATGGTAGATAACTTTAGACTATTTTTAAAAAGCAAAAGGAAATTGTTTCTTTTTCTTACTTATTGAGATATATATTTTGAACATATCTGTCAGGAAAAGAAATTCTCAGAGACGTTAATACTTTATCTTTAATTATATACGCGAATAGAAATGGTTAAAATCTAAAACCTGTGAATGAAAAAAAAAATAAGGAATTTCGGTTTCCAAAAAACAGTATCTTTAATCACAATTTCTTTAAACCCTAAAGAAATCTTTCTAGACTTCCCGCATCGAACATGACACTTTAACCTCTTGCCTATAGCCACTTATGTCTAAACCCACTTGAATCCTGGCTTGGGGACATAAAACCTTAGAGGAAATATCCGACTGAGTACTCTCCGATCTATTTAATGTAGTTTTATTAGTGTACGTTAGAGAGAAGCGAAAGAGCAATCACCTAATGAAACTACTGGATTTTTCATTGTCTAAAAATCAGCCAAAATTCTTTTAAGGTTTCGAATCTCAAAATGGTACGATTCAATTTTCTTCTGTTGTGGCTGCGATGATTCATATTTATTGAACCCTCGTAAAATGGATTTATTGCTTGGCCACCTCCTCTTGGCACTCAACGTCCAGATTCATTGCACATTGTTTATGGTAATTCCCTCGAGATATTTTCCATCCGTAAAATCTCCTATTTCCATACGGAGGTCTGAAAAATAGCACTGGTATATCCCCTTTAGAAATGCTCCTAAAAGCATATAGAATTTCCTAGAATTTCCTTATTAATTTAATAAATTCTTAAAAATTTAATGGACATTTGTTAGCCTAAATAGTGAATAATTTTTTAATTGCATTTTGTGTGGTGTCCAAAAGAACCAGTGAAAGATTTTGGACCGAAAAGTCCTTTGAGAAGTTTTATAAGAATCATTAGTATTCGTTTTAAAAGAGTTTAAAGTTTGTTGATGAACTCGGCTAAGATTCTTCCACTCTGCGTCCTCCCCTCTACTTCTCAATGTTCCACCAGTCACAGCGCTTCCCCCACTCTTCCCGACACAGACTGACTGGCTTTGCAAACTCTGAAGTTTAAAATAGCCGTAGAACCGGAACGGCTCATTATTTAAAATTTCTTTAAAGAACTTTTTGTCTCAAATTTTAGCAGAGACTAATATAAGCATAGTTTCATTTTTATTTTCTTTAAATTTGAAAACGCTCCAATCTTTAAATTGTCACTATAAAAAATATCTCCCGTTTTTGAAAAATCTTTAAACAGGACGAAAGCACTTGTATCAAATAAATCTTTCTTGTTTATAATGTATCCTGCTCCAGAAACAAATAGACCATATCGTTGGCGAGATACGACGGAAAAATAGGGATTTACCGAGACCCGGATAATGCGAAGCGTTCTTTTTCTCGCGATATTATCCCACGAGACGAAACCATCTTTTACGCTGTTGGAATACCAATGATGCCAACCGAACGGTTAAAAATTATGTTGAGATACAAGCCACAGAATATTAAAAAAAATATTAAAAAATGATCACAGAATTTTTTCGAGTAAATTATTATAAAACTAGAATTATTACTTTCTTTCCAGATCTGATAATTTTTTTTCGTTTCCATTCAGAGGAAAGCTCTAGGCGCTGTAAATTGTCCTACATTGAGAAAAATCGTCGAACTAGTATCAGGGAATCGCAGGAGCATTAATAGCATTATTGAAATTCGATCACCTATTCTCTTTTGCTCATGAATTTATGAAGATCCTTCAGAATTAATTACTGTGACTCTGCAACGCTGAAGTAGGTTGGAACCACGGGTGCTTTTCCGCTTGGGTCTTCCGTTCTCATTATTTTTCTCCCTTGTCCCCTGCGGTTCCTAAAGCTCAGCTCCCCCCACTCTCTTTTCGTTTTCCGACCTCCTGTGGCGCTCAATACAATCTGTATAGGACGCATGGAAAAGCGATACATAATTCTCGCCGCAAACGGCAGCGTTTCACGCACCGCGTGTTGAGTGAGTTTAATCCAAACTCCAATTAGTGATAATTACGACGTCAATTAGAGATTTCTAGTGGTAGTTACCCTCTATCTCCAACGGATCTAGTTATGTTTTGATTTCTGTAAATTGCAATTTTTCATTTTTATATAACTATTCTGATGATAGATTTGAGTTTGGCGGCCTCAAAAACCCCCAGAGATCAAATTTGGTGGGAATCGGTTGAGTAGTTCTCGAGATATAAAAAATGCTACTATGGCTCAGTAGATCTGCGTTCGAATTCGAGACCTGACGCGCGGAGTTCGATCCTAGTGGACTGTCGCAATTTTTTTATTGCTTTACCTTGATTTTTTTACTTTAATACATATAACACGCTCTAGAATCGCAGTTCTTTATTTGTGGATGGTACATTTATTTTCAAATTTATATAATGTTTATAATATTATATAAATTTGTAATATTATAAGTTATATATATATATATTATAAGTTATATATTTATAATATTATAAGTTATGTTTTTTGAAAACGGATATTTTTTCCCGCCATCTTGATTCCTATATTTTTATTAAACTATTCTGATGGTAAATTTGTGTTCAGTTACCTTCAAAACACCCGGACTCCAAATTTAGTCGAAATCGGTTGGTTAGTTTTCGAGATATAACAATTTTTAAAAACTCCCGCGGTGGCTCGGGAGATCAGCGTTCGACTTCGAGGCCTGACGCGCTGGGTTCGATCCCAGTCCGTTGATCATTTTTTAAAATGTTTTTTTCGTCTTAGCTTTTTACTTCCTTCATTTTTGTACACAAAACAAGCTCTAAAATTTCTATTCTCTATTTTTAGATTGTAAAATTTATTTATAAATTGTATAATACAACTATTGGCGATACAGTGATTTAAGATTGCAGGTACATTATCGGTTGACTCAGTTTAGGGGTGATCAGTGATTACGCAATGTAAGCTGCATCGAGGTTGAGTTTATAGACTACCTTTGACCAGTAGAGCAATCTAATTTCCGTGATTAGGTTGAGAACAAAGCCGATGCCTCCGAGGAAGCCGGACTCGAATCGATATTGTGGGAACGTTTGAGCTTCCAGCAGAAGTTTCGATCTGCTTCTTCCTTCTTTCGAACTCGTGTATCCAACGTCCTGGAATCTGGTCGGAAAAGCTATTGGTCAAATGGGTGTCACGGGGGGGGGGATAAAACCGAGACTACTGTCCTGAATACCTCATCCAAGAGACATCTTCAGAATGACATCTTCTGACATCTTCAGACATCTTTAGAATCTGGTGTTTTATATTGTAGAAAATATTTAAAGCGACCATTTTGTAATTAGAAGTATTAAAAAATGACACTAAAATGATTATTTATCATTTCAATTCAGATTTCTAGATTTACTGATATAAGAGACATCTTCAGAACGACCTCATCAGACATCTTCGGAATCTGATGTTTTATATTGCAGAAAATATTTAAAGCGACCATTTTGTATTTATGAGTTTCGAAAAAATGCTACTAAAATAATTATTTTTTATCCTTTCAATTCAGATTTGTAGATTTACTGTCCAAGAATACCTCATCTAAGAGACATCTTCAGAATGACATCTTCAGATGTCTTCAGACATCTTCAGATGTCTTCAGACATCTTCAGACATCATCAGACATCTTCAGTATCTGATGTTTTATATTGTAGAAAATATTTAAAGCGACCATTTTGTAATTGGGAGTTTCGAAAAATGCTACTAAAATGATTACTTTTTATCCTTTCAATTTAATTTGTAGATTCACTGTCCAAGAATACCTCATATAAGAGACATCTTTAGAATGACATCTTCTGACATCTTCATACATCTTCAGAATCTGGTGTTTTATATTATAGAAAATATTTAAAGCGACCATTTTGTAATTAGAAGTTTCGGAAAACTTTCACGAAAATGATTATTTCTTATCATTTCAATTCAGATTTGCAGATTTACTGTCCAAGGATACCTCATCTAAGAGACATCTTCAGAATGCTATCTTCAGATGTCTTCAAACATCTTCAGAATGACATCTTCAGATGTCTTCAGACATCTTTAGAATCTGGTGTTTTATATTAAAGAAAATATTTAAAGCGACCATTTTATGATTAGGAGTTTCGAAAAAATGTCACTAAAATGATTATTTTTTATCATTTCAATTCAAAATTGGGGATTTTCTGTCCAAGAATACCTAATCTAAGAGATACTTCAGAATGACATCTTCAGACATCTTTAGAATCTGGTGTTTTATTTGGTAGAAAGTATTTAAAGCGATCATTTTGTAATTAAGAGTTTCGAAAAAATGTCACTAAAATGATTATTTTTTTATCATTTTAATTCAGATTTGCAGATTTTGTAAATATCTGGACTTGGATCTAATCACGTTCCTTTCCCGAGAATTTCGATCAAAATTCCTAGAATGCTGATTTGGAGACGTCGATACTTTCTCAGCGGATACGACGTGTCTTGGCATTTCTTGGTAAAGATAAGGGATCGGGAGAGAACGCGCCTGGGGAGACGTCGATGGAGATATCATCAAAGCGAATCGACGATCGTGTTCGTAAATTCGGTGTCCGTCAGATACGTGCGACCATCCGAAGGCACCGATTCTCCCTCTCGCTTCCAGTCGGGCCACCTCCGTCCCACTTCCGGAACAAGCTCGTCTGGATCCTCCGATATTGCCAACACAGAAGTTTCCCCGCTCTCTCAAATCCCAAAGAAAGGGGAGATACCGCTGAATCGGTGAATTACGGCCCCACCGCCAACCTCCGCTATCTTCCTCTTCTACATTGATATTTGTTTCCACCGGATTCATCGATACCGGAGGGAAGAATCGGAGCGCTTATTAAAATTTTGAGACTTCTGATATCCTGCCAGTCTGGCAAGAATCACGGAAATAAAAATTCTTTGTTGAAGCAAAAGTTAAAACTCATCAGTATTGACTCTTTTTGTTGGCTTGTGGTCTAAACGTGTAAGAAAAAGAAACTGAGATGAAAAGTCCTTTGCGAAATTTTCAAGAAGTGATTAGTTTTTGTTTTATAATGGTTTAAAGTTTGATGGTGAGCTCGGCTAAGTAAGCGCTCTCTCCACTCTTCGCACTCCTCTCTTCTCCTGCCGTTCCGCCAGTCACGGCACTTCCCCACTCTTCCTTCCGCCAAGTGGACAGAAGGCCGAGGGGAAAAAAGGGCGAGCGGAAAAAAGGCCAAGCGGACAGAAGGCTGAGCGGAAAGAAGGTCGAACGGAAAAAAAGCCCAGCGGAGGGCCGAGCGTCCGGCCTTGCTAGCGTTCAACTTTAAACCGCCCTAGAACGGAAACGGCTCATCCTTTCCAATTGCTCCAAGAGACTTTTTTTCTTAGATTTTAACGCAGAATAACATGAGCACCGTTTTATTTGCATTCATTGAAAATTGTAGGTAAAAAGGCTTTTTGAAAGCAAAAGAACATTGTTTTCTTCTCACACTGATTTCCCTTGGCAATAAAGAATCTGGAGCTTGTTCTTGAGTTTGCAGTGGTTTCTGATGGGACGAAAAAATCAAATTTTTCCCGACAGCTCGAGTAGAGTATTGTGGATAAAATGAGTTCGACTGAAAAGAGGTTAGGGAGTCCTTTTGGCAGGAAAAGTAGACTGGGTGGTGCGGACGTGGTTCGCAACCCGGCGGGCATGTCCGGCTAGATTTCCCCGCGGACTCTAATCACGCATCGGCCGGGTATTAGCCGCAAACCCACGATATAAGTGTGTACGTATACAACCAACGATCGGCCAACAACGATATGTCTCCATGTTCAACACGGCAGCATTGCTGTTTCGAGTGGAGTACACGCGCACTCATGTCCGGACCATCCTGGAAACCACAACCCTCACCGAAAACCGGTAACTTTCCTGATACGCCAAAACCACTCGGCCTCGTTTTCCCCTTCCCTGACCTCTTCCCTTACGATTGTTATCCCACTCTGTACCAGTCTCATTTTTCAAAAAAAAAAATATATATTCAATGAAATTTTACTTAAATCGGTTTGAGTAGTTTTCGAGATATAGCAGCCTCTTCTAACCTAAGAGTTCAGGGTTCGAATCCAGAGAGATGATTTTTTTTCTTCTTCTTACTTTGCTGGCCATTCCTCTAACCATTGTTGACTAGGGTAGTGAAAAAATGCATTGGATTTTTTTTTTTCAATTTTCAAGCATATCGCCCCCAAACTTGTTCGAATCCACAAAAAATTGAATGCGTTTATTTTTTGTTTATTATTGTTTTTAGCAATTTTCTCTTAGAATAGAGTTATAAAGTCGCAGGTTTTTCCCGAATTTTTCAACTTTTCAATTAAAGCGAGGCAATAATCAATTAAAGTTAACAGAAATAATTGTTTAAACAATTTATTATTATTTATAACAATATTCTCTTAGAATAATGGTGGAAAGTTGCAGTTTTTTCTTAAATTTTCCACTTTTTGTCCACTTGTCAATTAAAGAGAGGTAATAATTAATTTAACTTAACAAACATAATTGTTTAAACGATTTATTATTATTTTTAATAATACTCTCTTTGAATAATTGTAGAGTGTTGTAGTTTTTCTGAAATTTTCAACTTTGTGTCCACTTTTCACTTAGAGTTAGGTAATAATTAATATAATTGAACAAACAATGGTTTAAACAATTTATTATTGTTTATAACTATCTTCTTCTATATTAATCCTAGATTGTTGCAGTTTTTTCAGCAATTTTAAACTTTTTGTCCACTTTTCACTTAGTGAACATGCAAGTTAACAAGCATAATTGTTTAAACCATTTATTATTATTTATAACAATATACACGTAAAAAAATGTTAAAAAGTTGCGGTTTTTTTTTAATTTTCCACTTTTTGTCAATTTTCAATTAGAGTGAGGTGATAATTAATTCAACTTAACAAGAATAATTGTTTAAACAAATTATTATTATTTTTAATAATACTCTCTTTGAATAATTGTAGAGTGTTGTGGTTTTTTTCTGAAATTTTCAACTTTTTGTTCACATTTCACTTAAAGTGAGGTAATAATTAGTACAATTAAGCAAACATAATTTTTTAAACAAATTATTGTTTATTGTTATTGTTTATTATTATTTTTTATTATTATTGTTAATCTTCTCCTATATGAATTCTAGATAGTTGCGTTTTTCTTCAAGTTTTTAACTTTTTGTTTAAATTTTGATTAAAAAATTTTATTGAAAAATTAAAATTTTTTAATTTTCAACAAAAATAATTGTTTAAACAATTTATTATTATTTATAACAATATTCTCTTAGAATAATGCTAGAAAGTTGCGGTTTTTTTTAAAGTTTTCCACCTTTTGTCCACTTTTCAATTAGAGTGAGGTAATAATTATTTTAAATTAACAAAAATAATTGTCTAAACAATTTATTATTATTTTTAATAATACTCTCTTTGAATAATTGTAGAGAGTTGTAGTTTTTTCTGAAATTTTCAACTTTTTGTCCACGTTTTACTTAAAGTGAGGTAATAATTAGTACAATTAAGCAAACATAATTTTTTAAACAAATTATTATTGTTTATAACTATCTTCTCCTATATTATTGCTAGATAGTTGCGTTTTCTCTGAATTTTTTATTTTTTCGTTTAATTTTGTATTAAAAAATTTTATTGAAAAATTTAACTTTTTAACAAAACACAATTGTTTTAAAAATTTATTATTATTTATAACAATATTCTCTTAGAATAATGCTAGAATGTTGCGGTTTTCCTAAAATTTTCCACATTTGTCCACTTTTCAATTAGAGTGAAGTAATGATTATTTCAAGTTAACAAAAATAATTGTCTAAAGAATTTATTATTATTTTTAATAATACTTTCTTTGAATAATTGTAGAGAGTTTTAGTTTTTTCTGAAATTTTCAACTCTTTGTCCACTTTTTACTTAGCGTGAGGTAATAATTAGTACAATTAAGCAAACATAATTGTTTAAACAAATTATTATTGTTTATAGCTATCTTCTCCTATATTAATGCTAGATAGTTGCGTTTTTTCTGAAATTTTTATTTTTTCGTTTAATTTTGTATTAAAAAATTTTATTGAAAAATTAAAATTTTTAACAAAACACAATTGTTTAAAAAATTTATTATTATTTATAACAATATTCTCTTAGAATAATGCTAGAATGTTGCGGTTTTTTCTAAAATTTTTCACATTTTTCCACTTTTCAATTAGAGTGAAGTAATAATTATTTAAAGTTAACAAAAATAATTGTCTGAAGAATTTATTATTATTTTTAATAATACTTTCTTTGAATAATTGTAGAGAGTTGTAGTTTTTTCTGAAATTTTCAACTTTTTGTCCACTTTTTACTCAGCGTAAGGTAATAATTAGTAAAATTAATCAAACAATTGTTTAAACAAATTATTATTGTTTATAGCTATTTTCTCCCATATTAATGCTAGATAGTTGCGTTTTTTTCTGAAATTTTTAACTTTCTTGTTTAAATTTCTATTAAAAAATTTTATTAAAAAATTTAAATTTTTAACAAACATAATTGTTTAAAAAATGTATTATTATTTATAACAATATTCTCTTAGAATAATGCTAGGAAGTTGCGGTTTTTTTCTAAAATTTGCCAACTTTTGTCCACTTTTCAATTAGAGTGAGGTAATAATTATTTCAAGTTCACAAACATAATTGTTGAAACAATTTGTTATTATTTTGAATAATATACTCTTTGAATAATACTAGATAATTGCGATTTTTTCTGAAATATTCAACTTCTTGTCCACCTTTCGCTTAGAGTGAGTTAATAAATAATTAATACAATTGAACAAACATAATTGTTTAATCTAATTATTATTATTTATAACTATCTTCTCCTATAGTATTTCTAAAAAAATTCGATTTTTTTCTGAAATAATCAACTATTTGTCAACTTCTCACTCAGTGAGGTAATAATTAATGCCAGTTAACAAAAATAATTATTTCAACAATTGATTATTGTCCATAACTATCTTCTCTTAGAGTAATGCTAGAAATTTGCGCTTTTTTTCTGAAATCTTCAGTTTTGCTTTGACTTTTTAGTTATGAACAAATAATGAATGAACATCAACAAGAATCATTTTTTTAATATTGTTCTATTTTCTTCAAAGTAAAGAAAAAAAATTCTTGAAAGTGAAGAATTTTTACTCCTTTGCTAATGTTTTAAAAATATTAGTTTTAATAAAAAGGCTATTTTACAGTAAAGATAAAAACAAAGGATGGAATAATTAGGAGTATATGGGAGGAGTGGGTCTTTAATTGTCTTGTGAAAATTGTTTTGAATTAAAACTTGAAGCTTATTGCAAAGCGTAAAAGAAAAATTTGGAATTGCACACATTTTACTATCAGCCACCCCCCCCCTCTCCTACCCTGAGGAAAACATGTTGTCATCGATGATAATATAAATATATAGAGATCAAAAAAGCCTCAATCACATAATTTATTGATTACAACATCATATTATTAAAAATAATAATAAATTGTTCAAACAATTATGTTTGTTATCTTGAAATAATGACTTCACTCTAATCGAAAAGTGGACAAAAGGTGGAAAATTTTAGAAAAAACCGCAACTTTCTAGCAATATTCTAAGAGAATATTGCTATAAACATTCATAAATTGTTTAAACAATTATGTTTGTTAACTTGAATTAATTATTACTTCACTAAGTGAAAAGTGGACAAAAAGTTTAAAATTTAAGAAAAGACTGCAATTTTCTGGGATTAATATAGGAGAAGATAGTTACAAAATATAATAATTTGTTTAAACAATTATGTTTGCTAAACTGTATTAATTATTACCTGACTCTAAGTGAAAAGTGGATAAAAAGTTAAAAATTTCAGAAAAAAACCGAAACTTTTTAGCAATACTGTAGGAGAAGATAGTTATAAATAATAATAATTTGTTTAAACAATTATGTTTGCTCAATTTTATTAATTATTACCTGACTCTAAGTGAAAAGTGGATAAAAAGTTAAAAATTTCAGAAAAAAATCGAAACTTTTTAGCAATACTGTAGGAGAAGATAGTTATAAATAATAATAATTTATTTAAACAATTATGTTTGCTAAATTTTATTAATTATTACCTGACTCTAAGTGAAAAGTGGATAAAAAGTTAAAAATTTCAGAAAAAAACCGAATCTTTTTAGCAATACTGTAGGAGAAGATAGTTATAAATAATAATAATTTATTTAAACAATTATGTTTGCTAAATTTTA
>JBAGKK010125504.1:0-24986 GCA_037177015.1 Euceroptres primus
ACTGTTCGATACTTGTGTGAAAGGTGATTTTTAGCGCACGAGACGTTTTTCGCACGAGCGAAGCGAGTGAGAAAAGTAGAAATAGAAACTATTTTGCGTGAAAAAATCTATGACATGAAGTTGCACACACTGCAATAATGGTTTTGTGGGGGATTTATCATTTTGCACTTGCTAAACAGACGTTCAAAGTAACATTTGTTACACACTTATAAAAAAAAAAATAGTATGAGCAACTCATGCGGGGCCACCGACTGCCCGCACTTGTTGCTCAATATACTATTTCCAACAAATTTTTCAAAATTTCTTTTTGAAATTATAAACATTTAGGAATATACAAACGTTCCTTATATCCTATTTAAGTTCCTAAAGTTTCAACTTGATATCTCATTTCGTGTGGACGTGAATTGGTCCAAAAAAAGTAAGAAAAAAAATTTTGAGGTTAGTGCCACATGCTCTTAATTAGTATCTTATTTTATTAATTTCATTAGTCATAATGAAATTTGTGGAAACCTGAAAACTAAAAACTATTACCTCAGTTCTAATTCGATAATTTTTTCCAAAAATACTTATAAGTAGTTCCAGGATAAAAATAAATATCTTCTGATCTGAGAATGGCCCATTTCTATTTACACTGATAATATTAGAATTTTTTGTATTACTAAATTATAGGAAAAATGAATGGTACCCAATTTCTCAATACTATTCTAGGAACATCTTGGGGAAACGTGGGCTATATCCAGTTAAACATTGAAATGAGGCTTCATAATTCATCACTGGTACTTGTACAGAGAAATGCTAATGGAGTGGTCTTACCGTACTGACTCAGTTTATTCAGGAGGTTTGAGTTTTGGTCTGATCAAAACTAAGCGGGAATGGAAACGCGATATTCATTACAGTGATTCGCATTACATAGTCCAAGTAGCAAAGGCATGACTATCCTGTGATATGACACGATCATAATAATAATAACGTCTACTCATCCGAGGTATGTCGGGCACATATTTCAGAACAATACACCATATACTGAGGACTAAGGGTGTGAAATAATGGGTTAATGAGAAGTAGAATTTATTGTGCCTTCAGCTCCTAAATTCTCACTACATTTGCTGAGAATGTTATTCTACTTAATTAATTTTGTTGAATGGCTTTGATGTCATTCGTTCAAAGAAATATATATGTAAAGATAGCATGAACAATATATAAAAATTATAACATAAAGGCCTCATTAAAAACGCGTTGTAATTATTATAAATTGTGAAAATAGTTCTGATATATACAGAGGAAAACAAATTTTGTGTCTGTTTTATATTTTTAAGTTTAAAAAAGTAAGAAATTTTGTAAGGAACGTTTTAATACCGTTTTAGGTACGACATTGGGTCTCTGGCCGTTGGCTTTAATAGCAGAATTTAAGACTGAATGTTATATTCAATCATTTAAATAGGATAATAAAATGTAATCATTTTCCTCCAATGCTAAATGTAGTAGATTATGTCTTTGAATCAAATTTTCGTGAAATGAAGGGATCAGTCTTTTTTGTCTTGTTAAAAAGAGAATTTCATATAAACCTTGTTACTTTCGATGGAATTTCGAGTAATTTCGCTTCGTGATCCTATTTGCGGTAGAATTTATTATCCCCTGCATTTAAAGTAAGCCTCGGTATATGTTTCCTTATCGAAATCGCAGCTTTGACCAAACTCGTAACATAGCACGTAGACCAATCACTGATCATGATCCTCCAGCAATCTGGGATAAGATCAAGTAGGTTGGATAGGTAAAGGATCAGTGCCAATTTGCTAAAGTGAAGGAGATGCGATTTTGTTGAATGACCTGATTATTTGTATGCAGTTTTTATAATCTTACAATTAATGATGCAAGACGAGACGATAATTTCTCGTTGTTCGCTTGTTCGCAATCAGTTTTGAAAACTTCTCGGTAGGCAATTGTTCAAATCGGATCGTCTCATCCCGAAAAGGCGAACGAGCACCGAGAAAAGCTCGGTTTTGACAGTTTATAATTTTTAAAGTCACGTGCGTGTATAAATAAATAACTTTCATTCCATTTTTTCGTTAAACGAAGAGTGAATCAAATTTTTTGTCTTTATTTAGATATTTTAAATCAAGGGAGATTGCTGTGATTTAAAAATTAATCTTTAAAAATAATAATTTCGCATGTTGTGTTCTAAGAAGGATTCGAGGTTAATGAGCAATAAATATAGGTAATTTATTTTATGCATTGATAGAATTAATATATACCTGGAAAATAATTAGTAAAAAATTATCCTTATTTTCACAGACCCACAAATACAAATGTATTTGAATGAGAGATTGACAACAGGTTATAGTATTTTAAAATAACTTTTAATGTTTTAAAAATCAATCAATTTCACTTTATATTAATAATTATTATTTAGTATTTATTGAAAAAAGAATTTTTCACTTCTCAAGATACTCCAGGTAATGTTAATGTTACGCATATAACTTTGATCATTATAAAATATCAAAACCGAGGATGCTTGGTTCTATCGTCTGATATTGCTCGGAATCCGAGAAGATCGTTTTTCCAAGCATCTAGCGAAATGACAACTCGGATGTCCAACCGAGAACAAATGAAAATTCGCTCGTTTCCCGGATCGAATCGCTCGAATGCATCACTACTTATAGTATATGAATTCACATTTTTTAGGTATGTGCTGCGTTCATTGAAGTAATTTAACATTATTTTATTATTGAGTAATAAGCATAAATTTTTAATTAACATCATTATGATTTTCAGATTATTATATCATGTAAATTATACAATACTTTTCTATTTGTCTAAGAAAAAAGGAAAAAGAAATAGAAATGAGAAATTCCAAAAAGTGGAAATTTAGCATTTTTACAATCGTTGTTGCTTTTTCTAAGACTACTGTTATTTTTCACTGATCCTGCAGGCCAGCAAACGTTGATTTGTAACAAGGAGACACGTCATAAACATCCCCAGTAAAGAAAGGGGGAAATTTTTGATTACTGAGAAAGCCCTAATTGATTTTATTGACCACTTTTTCCAAAAAGTGGAAATTTGGCATTTTTGTAATCGTTGTTTACTGGTATTTTTAATTGATACTGCCGGGCTACAAACGTTAATTATTTGTAACAAGAAGACTCGTAGCAAACATCTCCCGTGAAGAAAAGTGGAAATTTTTAATTATTGAGAGAGCTCTAATTGATTTCATTAGCCACTTTTTCCAAAAAGTGGAATTTTGGCATTTTTGCAAATCTTTGTTGTTTTTTCTAAGATTACTGGTATTTTTTATTGATCCTGCTGTCCAGTAAACAATCCTATGTAACAAGGAGACTCAAAGCAAACATCCCCTGCAAAGAAAACGAGAAATTTTTAATTATTGAGAAAGTCTCAAGAAAAAAAGAGAAAAAATTTTGAATTTTTGCAATAGTTACTTCTTTCTAAGCTTACAGATATTTTTAATTGATCCTGCGAGCCGACAAACGTTTTTTTGCAGCATGGAGGCTCTAAGCAAATATTTCTTACAAAGAAAAATTGATACTTTTAATTATTGAGAAAGCCCTGATTTATTTCGTGGGCCACTTTTTTCGAAAAACTGGAAATTTGGTATTTTTGCAATCGTTGTTTTTTTCGAAGTTTACTGGTATTTTTAATTGATGCTGCGGGCACAAGAAAAGTAAGAAATGTTTCACTACTGAAAAAGCCTTAATTTATTTTTTAATTTTTACAATAGTTGTTTATTCTAAGTCAGAACATAAGATACTACAAAACGCGCGCGAAGCGCGCGTTATATCATCTATAGTTTTTTACGTATAATAATTATGAAAAACTGTTGATCTGTTGCCGGTAACTTTAACTTTAACTGGCACTATAAAAATAATGGTCTAATCAACAGTCGATAATGAAATGACCGTTAGTTTATAAACTAAAATTCAGTTTCATTTATTGTAAAAAAGTGTAGAAAACTTATTTAAATATCAAGGAGTAAATATAATAGCTAACAATTAGTACCATACCTTGATAAGATGTTACCATTGGTTTTACTGTGTACCATCAGATGGAAAAAGCTTTAAAATTCTCATTACCAACTGAGTTCAGCTTTCCCTGATCACTTGCTTAGTATCATCAAGAAATGCTTTTTCCCAGATGTCACTATGCACTCAACCCGCGTGCTTTCACAAACGGCGGGATTGGTCCGCTTGAATTGAATGGGAGAACGTTCGGCAGGTTTGTTGTTTGGCCGGCCGGCACTTCACGTACGACCGTTGTGTCGCTCGCTGCCACATAGTGGGGGTCATATTTCATTCTAAAAAAAACACCCCAAAAAATGCCGGAACGCGGAGTGCGAAATCTTCTCGAAAACGAACCTCATTCTAGGAAGTAACGTACGCGTTACTTCCTCAACGAAAAATCGCGAAATGTCAAACCCCGCGCAGGGAGGCGAGAAATCACCTCTTTTCAAATTTGTCTCTTCGCGCGTAATATAAAAAATCAATTCAAAGTAATGCGCGAGGTATGTGTAAATAATAAGTGTTTATTTATTGATCTTCTGGTTGAGGAAGAATCGTTTCTAGGGATAAAATTGAAAATGTTGCGCGCCCGGTTTCGACCTTGGGAATCCTCGGAAGAGGGACCAAAGGATTCACTGAACCAGTGAAATCGTTCTCTGGTGACTTCAACATCGGATAAGTGGGTGTTTTTCTGTTATGTGTGAAAGTGTGGAAAAATCGAGAAAAAATGCCGTTCGTGATTCGCAAGGTAGAGCCTCGTTACGTATGTCGAGGCCACGTGCCACAAGGTACGGCCTCCCAGGATTGGCCGGTGGGGGCCGAATTGGAGGCCGTAGCGAATGGAGCACTCACGGTCTCCCTCAAGCAATTGGCATCCCTCTTAACAGTGGCTGAAGATATTTTTGCCGATTTGACAGCGGAATTGACAACTGTTGCTGAGAGGAGTGGAAAACTCAGGCAGAGACTGGACAAGGTCGAGGAGCACTTGAGTGCCACCGATCCCAAGAAAATACCAGTCCGTGAGTACCAGTTTCTGATTAGTGTTATTACCTTTCAGCTTTTGAAGAGCTGCACTCTCATTTTAAAATAATTGACATCGATCAAGATTTAACATTAAAAAAAGGAATTTTTGCATAATATTATGCAATATGCATATTTTTATATATTATGCATTATTTTATGGATAGAGAATTTTATTTTTTTTAACTCAAATTGTTCTGCAATATTGATTTATTTACAGAGAACATAATATACTTGATGCTAGTACTTGTTTTTATTTCACAGAAAAAACTGAGGATAAAATTTGTTACAGATATTTTTTTAGAGTTAGAGGAATAAAAAAGTAAAGTAAAGTAAAAAGTAAGTAAAGTATGTACCTGTGTTGTCATGGAGAAACAAAAGCATATTTAACCGATATTTGGGTAAAATTTCTCCTGTGAAGTTAATTTTTGTTGCAGATAATTTTTACCCCGAATCGAGGTAAACTTTATCCTTCGTTTTTACTGTGGCATATTGCAGAAGCTGGAACAATGTTTCAAGACAAATTTGCGATAAAAAAATACTAATGTTGGTTTGAATAGCACTGATTGATTAAAAGAAAAGGAAAGAAAATAATATGAGTCAATCTGAATTAGGCCTTTCAGATTTTATTGAAATAAGAACACTCGAGATCTACTTCTGATGAAAATTGCAAACCTCAAGAAAGCAAACTCTGATGCTTTGTAAAGTAAAGACTATAGAAGATGAAGCGCACACTTTCATTATAAAGGATCGATCTTTTGAAGGAACTCTTGTTTTTTGTCCGAACCATCCAAATAAATTGGTGTCATCGACATTACAGGGACCATGTACTCTACTTTTATACTCCACTTTATCTCCACACTCGTTTTCAGGAGAGTGCTCTTGTCTCCCTGGAAACCATCGCATCGGTTAGCGGTTAGCTCAGGAGAACAAGGGAATCTTTGTCGAAGAGAGGAGAGGCTAATCCTCATCTCCTCTCGGCAAAACTCGCTTTCTGTTATCCTCTGCTATATAGGAACTTGCTCCCCGTTTCCCACGGTTCGCCAGGTAAACGTCGAGTCGAGAGTTTTTAGTTTCCTTCCATTCGCCGAGCTTCTTTTCCGTGCACTTTGGTCCTCAAGCCGGCGGGGACTCCTTCATGGAATGTCGCTTAAGTTCCTACCTACCGTAACGATGAACGGAAATGAGAATTGTAGTAATATTGACAAACATCGAACCAAATAAAAAAAACATTCTTATTCTTGAACTTGAGTAAATAATTAATAATTGTAAACATGACCGAATGTCAAAGATTACAATGAAAAGTCGTGATCACAAGACCACTTTCTGTTTGCCATCGATATCGGGAATATTTACGCTTCCCAGGAAAATCGTTTTTGGAGTAACCTAGACTTTCTAGTTAATAGAGATAAGAAGAATCTTTGAACACGATCAGTGAGGATTTGGAATTAGAATTAGAAAGAAAAAAGAATGAAATTCAACTTCTGATAAACTCAAAGAATGAATGTTTGCGGTCATACTATATAAATGTAATCCTCGATTAAGAGAATTCAGATCAGATTTCTGGAAAATGAGTATCTTTTATACATGAGCTAGAAAGAAATCTTAGAATGGAATACGTTTTTCCTCTATAATTAACCGTTAGACGTTAGAGAACGTGACGCGTATAATTGTACGTTCTGCTGACAGTAATTGTAGACCGAAGTACAATGTGACTGAAAAATACAAACTGAAATAGGGAATACTGAGTTATGGTTTATCTTTATAGTGGGTTGAAATACCTTGGGGCTTTATATTCTAATTAAAACTCTGACATTTTTTAAACGATCAACTATAATTATTAAAATAATTAATAAACAGAATTGTTTAGGTGACGTAACTATTAGCAGGGACTAATTAACGTTTTAATTTCTTTATAAAAATATATAAGTCATTATAAGATGGGGCTCGACTTAAGAAACGAGTGATTATCAAATGCAAGTTAATTTTCTTCTTGAGAGAAATTTTAAATTGTACTTTGCCAAGCGAAGAAAGACTACCGAGCACGTGCGACCGTTCCGCCAGGTTCTGAACATCCCTATATGTATACAGAAACACGATCTCTTCACTATTCGCTCGATTCTTCTTTCCCTTCTCCACAAAGTACCTTTTCCGTGAGAATGGACGATGGATATTTCATTACTGCATTACCGTATAACCGTAGGTTCGGTCATGTAGATTGTAGGTGTATGCTGTATGGTATATATGGCAGACTTCCATATCCTACAACCTACATGACCCGCGAACGAGACCATACACTATACAAAGTGTAAATTCGTAAAGTAAAGCCCGATCCTATGGCTTCCATTGGCAAACAGCTGAGGCTTCTTTCTCTAACCAGGAATTTCACCCTATAGAAGTATAGACTGTATAGAGTATAGGGGTGTCCACGACATCCTCGGGTCGAATGAGATCCCTAACTTTGCTCGTTCCAACAAACTATAGAACCGTTCCCGTAAGGCCATAAGCAACATTCAAACTCCATAATATACCTTCTTTTTGAGACAGCTGACTCAGGTATATATCCCATGGGATTTTACGCTGCAATGAGAGTTTGCGTCCTCAGGAGGTTACGCGAGAAAACACAATATTTAAAAGGACTTAAACCTGAAAAACGAAATTCCGATAAAAAGAAAGAAAAATAAGAGGCGGGAGATCTTTTGTGTTTTTTATGGATTTCTTGAGAGAAATAAAAAATTACGCGGTACCAAGAATCAAATTTCACTGTTACTTTGAAAATCTATTTGGAAAGCTAAAGTAAATATTCAGAATTTACGTAATAGGAATAATTTGATACGGGATACTCTTATAAGACAAAGTAGTAATTGTACGTATTTTAAACACAGTTTCAGGAACTTCACTCATGCAAACTCAGCAGACAGGAAAATATCATTTTGTCTGGCTCGTGATTACGTACAATAAGTGACATAAACAAAGGCATAATGAAGGCTAAAATAACATAGAAAAGAGTGGAATTAAGTTGTCACTAACATTTTGATACATTTAAAATTTATTACACTTAAGTAGTGAACCACCAGTCATGGAAATGAAGGTCAAAGAAAAGAAGCGATTATACTTTTGGAAACGTTAAAAAAGGTCGAGACTAAACATACAACTTTATTTCACTTGCATAAATTCTGACAAAAAGGAAAACACCATAATAGATTGTAATAAAACAATTGTTTTATTCTGTGAAAGACAATATGCGCTTTAACCAGAGTTTTCTAGCGTCCTGGAAATCCTTGAAACCCTGGAAAAGTCCTTGAATTTTCTTTTTACCTGGAAAAACCTGGAAAAGTCCTTGAATTTCATTCATATATATATAGTCCTGGAATTCTTATCTCTACATCTGAATTAGTAGTTTTCTTTAAATGAAATAATGAAATGAAATAATTTCAAATTAAATAATTATTTATCAATTACTTCAGTCGAGGCTTCAGTAAGCCTTTGTAGAAAACTATACTGATTCACTTAGTAAACTAGTAAGGCTAGTTTACTAATTCAGGTAATCCAGTTTAGTGACTTTTCTCAATTTTGACTTTTTCGATCCGGTTTTTTTTTTAAAGGTTTATTTTATCACCAAAATAAGAAATTAATCTGGGGAGCTCGAGAAACTAATGCACTTTTTATTATTTTATTAAACAATTTAAAAATATAAACTTAAAGTTTTAAAAATTCCCAATTTCCAGTTTTTCGCTGCGATCTTTTTTTAAAAGCTTTATTTTATCGTTGAAACATAAAACCAATCGGGGGAGATCAAGGATCTAATGTTCTTTTTATTATTTTATTAAAAAACTTAAACAAATTTAAACTTAAAATTTTAAAAATTCATAATTTCGAGTTTTTCGCTCCGGTCTTTTTTAAGCATTATTTTATCATTGAAAGAAGAAATCCATCCTCTTTGTGTCTCCCCAGAATAATTGACTTTTTCTATAAAGTCGGAAGATATTGTATAATATAATTTATATAATTTGTAAGCTTTAAACAATTATATTATATTATACAATATCTTCTGATTTCTGATATATGGAGCTTGGGGATTGGGGATCTTTTCGTTGCGTCGAATTACTGGTCAATTAAATGAAAATTTACGTGCCCCCTCCTGATTAATTAAAATTCTTCATATAGCAGAAGATATATTCAAGGAATATTAATAAACTTTTATTTAATTGTGCCTCCCCTGATTAATTAAATTTTTCCATAAATCAGAAGATATTGTATAATTATAATGTAATATAATTTTTGTTAAAGCTTACGAATTATATTTTGCAAATAAATAAAGTTACAATTTTTTTAAGTTCCCAATTAATTTCTTGTTTCAATGATAAAATAAAACTTTAAAAAAAACAAATCGCAGCTAAAAACTCGAAATTGAAAATTTTTTAAATTTTAATTTTTAAATTTTTTAAATAAAATAATAAAAAGTGCATTAGTTTCTTAAGCTCCCGGGATTGATTTCTTGTTTAACTGGAAATTGGGATTTTTAAAATTTTAAGTTTAATTTTTAAGTTTTTTAATAAAATAATAAAAAGTACATTAATTTCTCGACATCCACGGATTTATTTCTTAGTTTGGTGATAAAATAAAGCTTTTTAAACAAAACCGGATGAAAAAACTCAAAATTAGGAATTTTTAAAATTCAAATGTTCAAGTTTTTTAAATAAAATAATAAAAAGTGCATTAGTTTCTTAAACTCACCCGATTAATTTCTTGTTTGAGTAATGAGATAAAGCTTTTTTTTTGAAAAAAAGGCTGCAAAAAACTGGAAATTAGAATTTTTTCAATTTTAAGTTAAATTTTTAAGTTTTTTAATAAAATAATAAAAATCACATTAATTTCTCGAGCTCCCCCGATTGATTTCTTGTCTCAACGATAAAATAAAGCTTTTAAAAAAGATCGCATTTAAAAACTGGAAATTGGGAATTTTTAGCATTTTAAGTTTATATTTTTAAATTTATTAATAAAATAATACAAAGGGCATTAGTTTCTTGAGCTCCCCTGATTGATTTCTTGTATGAGTAATGAAATAAAGCTTTTATTAAAAAAAAGGCTACAAAAAACTGGAAATTGGGAATTTTTTAAATTGTATGTTTAATTCTTAAGTTTTTTAATAAAATAATAAAAAGTAAATTAATTTCTCGAGCTCCAACGATTGATTTCTTGTTTCAATGACGAAATAAAACTTCAATAAAAAAAATACCTTAGTGAAAAACTGATTATTGGGAATTTTTAAAATTTTAAATTTAAATTTTAAGTTTTTTAAAATAATAAAAAGTACATTAATTTCTCGAGCTCCCGCTACTTATTGATTTCTTTTTTTCTTTTTTTTTGATAAAAGAAAGCTTTTTTTAAAAAAACCGGATCGAAAAAGTCGAAATTGGGAAAAGTCACTAAACTGCATAATTGTTAGTTAGGCTTATTGAGTGAATTTGTAGTTTTTTATTGTAAAACAGCAGTTTTTTTTATTAAAGATTAGTAGAAAACTACTAATTCTTTTTAGAGAGTATTCCCTTAAACAAAAAATAGTTTTTTGAGCTTATGCAGATACAGTTAGCTAAACTCAAGAATTTCATAAATCGCATAATAAACATTTTATATAATTCATTTAATTGTATTAATTATACAGGTACAAGAAAAAGAGATTTTTTCCATCAAAGGTTATGGTAATAATTGAAAAATGGTACCTGGGAAAATTTATTTTTTGACCTGGAAAACCTGAAAAAGTCATGGAATTTTTTTTAGAAGAATCGCTAGACACCCTGCTTTTACCTGCATTTTTTCTGTTAAATTAAGGAAATATTCCCAAAAATAATTTAAAACTTTTGCATAAAAAATGCTACCTCTGACACCAAAGGAAATGAATAATAATTTTTAAATTGTTTTTGAAATTTAAAATCATTCAGTAAAATTTCTCCTTCGTTGATTCCCATATATGAATATTAATTTTTAGAGTCCTTTAACGCTTTAACCGGTTGACCGACTCTCAGGAGATCAACTCCTTTATTTAACACAGAGCCGATCGTTCATGACTTTCTCTTTCGGTGTTACCATTAAGGACGAGAAAGGAAGTAACTGATAGGGAAAATAGAACCGGGGGAAAATCTAAAGATGCGACAGAATTACATCTGATCTTGGTGAGAAATGGGGGAGTCAATTTGACTTTATATTAAGTACGAGTGCCTTTCAAAGCACCAATTCGGAAGATCCACTTCTGGATGACGGGAGACGTCTAACTGGCATTCTATCCAACAAATAGTAATTACGTTAGGGGCGGGACCAACCGTCGTGATGTTATGCGGTGAATTTAAGCACTTTCAGACTCCAATCGACTTGAGATTCTTCTCTCTCACGCCGGCAGCCGTACCAACCCACCTATAGAGGCATTAGCCGAGAAGATAGCAAAATTATTTTTCACTTTTGCTGGTAAACGCACTTCACCTGCTGGTATAATTATTTGATACGCAACGTTGGCGGCAGGAAAGTAACAGTAATTGATATAACTCTTATTAATGTTATTATATGGCGAAATGTAAGTTTTCCTTCGTCGTATGATCAGTTATGATAACCGCCTTTTTACGACAGTATGTCTATTTTTATTATTATGCACATTATATTTCAATTTCACTCCCAGAAGTACATATATTAATTTAGTTTATTATTACTTTTTTTTATTTTTGAATCAGTACTTCATAGACATAGACAAGTAATTTTAATTTTAAATATTTTAAGTAACTTCAGAAGCATCAGCGACTATTAACATCATAGCTTTCACTAAAAGATTCAGAAAAATTCAAAGCACCCCTGCTGCTGATTTTTGGCTCCAAACCAAGCGTCGTATTACGACTTCAAACTCCAAAAGTCAGTTCGTCCCTTGAAGCTTAAACAATCGCCATCGAACAAAGAGAACAACGTGAGGAAACAATATTAAACTCGCGACGCTGGTCATGATTGACACATAATTGTAGCTCAAATCCCTCTAAATGTCCTAATAAAGGGGACACCGAATGTATAGAGAATAGAGGATTCACCATTATCCCATGGGTTTTCATGAAGAGACTTTATGGAAGTTCATAACCCGTTCTACGCCATGCTATCGCTATCACTTCCTAGCGTTGGCGAACTTATCAGAAAAACTTTCCATATACCTAATTCAAGCATGAATTTTCTTTACGGAGAGAAAGAAAATTGAATATCAACCAAGTCAATTAAAAATTAAAATATCGCGTTTCAAATTCAAACAATAACAAAAGTTTTTAATTAAAGTCTAAAGTCTAAAATTCTGGACTAAGTCTTGTTAAAGTTTTATGCTAGTAATGTTTAATGCATCAAGAAGAGTTTTTACACCATGGGATCCTAAGATCATCAAACTCAAATTGTTTTATTATCATGGTTTGTGGATTTTATCGATTTTGAGCTGATACAACTACGATCGTTAATTACGACTCGTTTACGAAAGCTTCGTTCTAGGGATTCAATGATCATAAATCTCTGGATTCTGATCGTTCATCGGTTGTAAACAGAATCCAAAAACGTAATATGCATCGATCAGGGCCTGTCTAATTGGGAATGGAGACTTTTTTTAATCCAAGCACTTTATACCGAAACATGAATTGATCTTGTAAGAATTAAAGTAATTAAAAGATTTGAAGGATTAAAGAATTAAAAGATTAGAAGGAATTTAATTTAATGTTCTTTTTTATTAAATAAATCCAAAGAGATAGATTGAAAAAACTTTCACCATTGCAAGATAAAAGAGAACAAGTCAAGAAGATAGAAGATTTTTTATAAAGGATTTAATGTATCAGTCGAGACTAATCTTCAGTCTGAAGCAGATATGAGAAAGATTATCTACATTATAGCTAAAATCTCTGGCATAACCTTGAAATTAACCATGATGGCTTTAAATGCCCTCATCTGTTTCTCGAGAGTTTTCGAGCTACTTTTCAGGCTCGGCGTTTCCACGATACCTAATACAAACATCGAAAGAAAAATATTATCTCTCACAATTAGTCTCATTTTCTCATGCCATCCAAGTACAGAATTACTTAATGAAACAAATTACTCCTCATTTAGTCTTCTTCAAACCAGTGTGAAAATAAATAATCACCTTGCTTAATAAAATAATTTATAAAAGTATAGTATTGAGTTATTATAATTAGATTAGAAGTAAGGAAGATAATTATGACAATCTTGAGAAATGAGTTAACCTTTCGATGATCCCAATTTGATTCCACTTTGAGAACCCTTTATTCATCCAAGATCCAACATTAAGAATCTCGTTTCTTCCTCAAGTACTTTACAGGTTCTGAACTTGTATGAAGAAAATCACTATCCAGTTACATAGTAAGGATTTGAAGACTCTTTGCTCCTTCGTCTCTCTTCTAGAAGTCAAAGGTTGGAAAAGGGCTTCAACAGACAAGAAGACTCGAGTAATGGTTCTTAATAACAGGGCTCTAACATGCAAGGGCAGGTGTGCAAGTTACCGTCATTAATTAACCAATGATAGGCTTTCTTCTCTTTTATATACCAACCACCTTCGTTTCTTCTTTTTCTTACTTATTCAACGTCTTTCTTTCTCTTTTCCTTTTATATGCTCCAAGGACTGATCCATCATTATTCTACGTGCCTTGTAATGCTGGAAACGACTTTAAAAGAGACAACAGTTATGAGATTTCCTTTAGCGCAATATGAAAGTGATTTTTCATTTTTGTAATGTTCCAAAATTTAAAAACCTTCAATTTATTGAATTTTTTTACGAGATTCCAGAGAGTTTCATTTGCTAGATTTGTGTCTAGCTTCTCTAGAGAGAATATAAATGATCCGGATTCGCTGACTTAACCTAATGGAGTTCATCCACTCTTCAGTTCTAATACCAGATACCTGATAGAATGAATAATGAATGATTATATATTTTGGTCTTGATGAACGACACAGCCGTATTGTTGAATGATAAAGCAAATCTTCTAGGCTTGCGTAGGCTTTGAATATTTCGACGCTTGGAAATGATTCATGCAAATCACTGAAGAGCAGATGGAACTAGAATTTCTTCGAGAGTGACTATCGCATTCATTAATCCTTTGAGAGAAACCGTTTTCCCTCTTGGAAGAAAGAAAAACATCATTAACGCCGCTGTGAGTCAATCTTTTTCGAGAACTTCCTGTACCAAATATAAAAATTCAAGGTCTCAAGTGACTTTAGTTTTACAAGCAGGATATAAAACGGTAAGAGTCTAAAATCATTTTTATAAATTAAATAAAGTGCACTAAAGTTACAAGAGGAAAATAATAACAAATGAAGACAACTCTTCTTCAGAAACTATTTCAACAGAATGATATAATTATAATTTGAAAGTTATTTGTTGTGAGATGAAAGACAAATGACTTTCGTTAGTATGTACTATCATCTGCTAGTACTTAAACCGAATTGTTTTCCGTTCTTTCCACTCTAGTATATTTCCGGAAGGAAAGTGCAGCTCCAAAAATATCTGGAGTCACGAGGCATCTGTTCACCTAAATCTAAGTGTCTAACGACTAGTAACTCCAACCCTCTAGCGCAGGTCATACGGTGGCTGCAAGATGCAAGAAAGAGAATCAAAAAAGGTCTGCATCTTAAAAAAGAATAAAAAAAACTCTTTGAGTGCAACTAGTCTGACAATAACAAAGAATTTTAACCTTACTTCAAAGCCAACCCAACAAGATCATGATTATCAATATTTCTACTATCTTAAAACATTTCTATATAAAAACTATTTTTATAAACATTTTCATAAAAATCTTTCCTTTTTGAAAACAATTTTATTTTTAATAAAATAAAGGCTACTTAGACTAGGTACTCTACAAGTCTACACCAATCTCTCAATGCTACGCATCTAATAGTTTTACGCATCTAAGAGTTCTCCCATTTCTTCACTTCGTAAATATTCTCTTTTATCCTAGGATAATAAAATAATTCCTGATATTGAGCCTATTTTAGAACTCTTAGATTTACACTTCGGGAAACCCAAATAAAGTCACAAACACAAAAATCTTTTACCCCACTCAAAAATAAATCATAATAATCTCATCAATGCAAAGCCATGTGTTGGCATTAGGAACCTCCTCTCATTCCCATAAGAATGACGCACTTTTCTCAGAGTGTCATTGCATGGAATTTATTATTCTCTGTGATCAGGGACCAGGCAATTCAGCGATACTTCTTTGTGGCCTTTTTTGGTTTTTTCCCTGGTGACTGACCCTTATAAGAAGGAGGCAATCCTCTTAAGCGATTGTTTCGTTGGTGGATGGAGGAGTTGGGTAAATTTCTATAGTCCCTATGCCATACCTATACAATCTATAGTATGGGTTTTATAGTGTATACTGTATATAATCATAGAACACGTGCCATCGTGTCAGGCTGGCTAAAATTAAACGGAAGAGAGCCGTCCAACAGCCCCTGAGAAACCCCCTCTCGAGTTTTTCACCCCTCCTTGCACTACGTACCAGCTGGCAACCGGAAGTAGGCATAAGAAGCCAACGAGCAAGAAAATAAAGGAGGCACCACGTCGAGGGGCGAGAAACTCCCGAAGCCCGTTGCACCCTGTGGCCCACTTTTATTTTTCGCTCTTTTATTGTCCTCCTATTGGTTACTGGGGTCCCTCTCCCATACCCAATAAAATTCACATGGAGATCCCCTCACAGAAATATTACATATTGCGCATCAGTTAAGGGCATGTGATACATTATGATGTCACGAATTACCGACAGGATACAAAAAATATTCGGCGGTCCTTTTTTTAAGCAAATAAAGATATCGCGTTGAAACTTAAGGGAATGCTAAAAATCATGATGACGCATGGCTGTTTTGTCTTATTTTTCAAAAATTTTGAAAAATTTTTTTCAAAATAATGTTTTTTTGTTTGGGGGACTAAGAACCATTCATAATCGGAAAATGATTTAATTTTTGAAAAAATATACATAACAGCCATGCGTCATCATGTTTTCTATTAATCTCTTAAGTTTCAACGCGATATATTTATTTGTTTAAAAATAGGACCGCCGAATATTTTTTATACCCCGTCGGTAATTCGTGACGTCATAAAGTATCACATGCCCTTAGGGAATTTCGAGATGGTTTAATTTTAATCTTTGGTTGATATTAAAATTCCACATTCTATGATGTTCGATATAAAGTTTATCATAATAAGATATTTATTAAATAAACTATGATTAGTATGGTGTAATTTACTGTTATTGTATAATTTACCATAAATTTAAGGAAACATATCATTTAAATTTATTGCTCTTATCTACTTCGAACCTATCTGTAAATGCCTTAATGGATGGTTATTTTGTACTTAAGAAGGAAGTCGGTGCCTTTACTTTCGAAAGTTCCTTTTTATCTAGTTTTCTAGTTTTAAAACTTGAAAGATCCTAATCGCCTGAAGCACTCATGTTTCGTATTTAGCCACGGAAACTCGAGGAAAGAAGCAAACCAAAAGCACCCTTGTCTGCATCCCTTCAAGGTAGAAAAGTCATAAATTCCTTCCTCTTCCAAGAAATTGAAAACCTAGAGATCAACAATTTTAATTGAAATAACTCAAATAATGTGAAAACTCAGAGATATTATTGCTCATAAAATTTTTATATCCAGAGATATTAAAAGTGCAAAAATATCTGACATGAACATTTTTTATAAATATTTCTATGTATTTTAATAAACTTTCTCGAATTTTTTTAACAGAGCTGCATCTTACTAAAAAAAACTAGAAGCATATAAAATCATTTTTTATCAAAATTATTTAATAGAACATATTTTGAGAAAAAATCTAATGTCTTAACTCTCATTTTTTATAATATTGAATTTTTTAGGTCCTTTATTGGAATATTGACATTTTTTAAGGTCTTAGATTCGAGAATTTTGTGAGAAAAAATTTCAAGAGTTTCTGGCATTTGAACATGTTGTCGAGACAGGTCATTTTGCATCCTCGGCGCCACTCACTCAGGGCCATAATTTTGCCAAAACCGCCCAGCATGAATAGTGCCTGCGGAAACCGAAATTTCTCCTGGAAGTCAGGAAGGAGAGCAATATTAGCTCAATGACAAAAGCGATAATTTACGATCTGCCCTGTGATCTTTGTTGGTTTATGCCATTATTGTAACTCTTCCTTTATTTCGCTAATCCCCCGAAGCAAAGAAAATTAGGAATTAAGGGTGGCAAGAATTTTTTACTTGAAGAAATACCTACCTTCATCAGTTAGGCCCATTATTAGCTAATTATTATGCGAAAATTTCTTATACCTGGACAGTTTCACAATCTGGTTTACTATCTTTGTGTAAATATTCAATTATTTATATACATATAAATATTTATTTGAATGGATTCAAATAAATATAGATTCTTGCATTAAAATAGACTGATATTTACTTAAACAAAATTTTTTTTCGTCATTTCGGCATTTTCATTTGGCTTTTTCTCGATCTCATGACAGAAATTACTGTATTTGCCATGTTCAAACGAAAATTTTAGCTCGAGCGATAAAATCCCTCGGCTTCGCCTTGTGATTTAAATTTTAAACTACGCTCTCGCCAAAATTTGCGTTTAAACTTGGCGAATAATGTACTATTATTTTTAAAAATTTTCATTAGACATTAGAAGAATCTTGCCAAATCTTCATATCAAATAAATATTTCTTTGAAGCGTGATTCAGTCGTTCATAAATTATTTAATTCAAAATCGAATGTGCTTTGAACTGAAAAGAAAAATATTTCAAGTGTTACAACAGGTTTCGGGAAAACTTGGCTACTAGATTTAGAGTAACCATTTCCTTGAATTCAAAAAATACCAACCAAAGAAATGTTTTCTTTAAATCGCAACTGTACTTTCCTGACCTCGAACAGTAGTTTGTTCGCTTAAGGAAAAAATTCATTGGTACAAATAATTATAAGTGGAATCAAATAAATTGCATTTATTCGATTGAGAAAGCATTTTCATTTGTTAAATGATAATTTATTCCCATTCAGAGCTTTAATTCTTCGTGCTAGTAACCTTTAGAATTGAAATATGCATTTGAATTCCGTTCGAGTTCTCACGATACTTGTAATAAGGCCAGATTCGTTCGACATCTGCATGCGATACATGGATGTCATATGTGCTATGTATTTAAACAGGAACAAGAGTCAGCAGGTGAGTGTCGGTTGAGGAAGCCTGCGTTGTAATTGCACTATGTGTATCCTCACATAAAGCGCTCAAACAGTTATCAGGTGTTTCCCTGCACCAACTGACAAAAAACACCTGCTGTCAGTCTCCCTGGAATCAATTCAACTCATGATAACATTCACCCAGAAAAAAATCTAAACTTTTTTAATATAAAATTTTAATTTTTGATATATAAAGTTCCTCCTTATCAGTAAAAACATTTATTTTAAATATTCTTACATAAAGTTGACAAAAATTTTTTAATTTAATAAGTCTTTAGCATATCGAAGAAATGCAATAATTTACTTATGACTACAATGAAAAAAATTATAATTTTAACCCCTTCACTATCTGGCACGTATAGAGGCAAAAAAGTCGTACCATTTTTGCACCATGACACGAGTTCGTGCATCTTAAAAATTTAATGTGATGAACCAAACATTTTTGATAAATATTTCTTCAATTTTTGCTAATTTTGGACTACCATATTGGATCTGTTATTTTGAATTTTGAAAATCTATAAACAGATTTTGATTCAGCGACCTCGAAAACATATAATATGAAATTATCATATTTTTCTAAAATCTTTTATATTTGGTGCATTTCTGGCACGAAAAGTTCATTTTTGCCTGACTGCGGTAAAGTTTACAACTCATGGCGGAAGGAGAGTTTATTCGAAAACGTCATGATTCAATTGGTTATTGCGCACTCCCGGATATTATGCGAAGGGGTTAAGAATTACAAAATAAGAATACTTTTTTTCAGTGCACTTTCTACTGAAAATCTTTTTTACAAAACTTTAACTTTAAAGTTTATTGTGACAGGGCCCGTTACAATTATTTAAAAAATGAAATTTATTTTCAATTTTTTATGCTATTCATGAATAGCATCAACATTTGCATTAATATGTTTTTAATAAACAAACTATTTACGTTTATTAACTTAAATATTAAATAATAGTGTAAAACTTTGAACATTATAGTATCAATAGTACGAAATGGATTCGGGAGAAAGTGCAATTCGATTAAAATGATTTTTTTAAATTGAAAGTGGTTCCCAGGGTGTTAAAGCCATACTGCGCACTTGAATTTGAAGGACTTTTTTGACCTACATAGAAAACGAATGAACGTATCCCTAAGGGTAGAGAAAGGAGGTGCGTGTGCGCTTTGAAGTGGGCACAGTGCGGAACATCCCCTAAACTAAAGTAAGAATAAAAGAGCGTACACGTGTCAGTCAGTATGCTGGCAAAACTGTCAGTGCTGCGATCACCGATAATATTGACCCTGACACGTGGTAACGGTTGATATGAACGACACGAGATTTATAAAATGCACTTTGCAGATTTACATGTGGCATACCGCATGGTGTACAACCTGCTCTCCAAATTGAAAAAAAAAACATTGAATTAAAATTAGCTGAATAAAGTGCGATATTGACAAAGAAAAATTAATTGAAATGTTAATCCCTACAATGGGAAATTTTAAATAAATTTTTTACATATCAATTAATTGTTTTTATTTATCCTCATAATGGTATGTATATTGCATAGTACTCCTTTTATTCTTAAACTTTTATCGACAAATTATAAAAAAGAGACAATTTTTGAATTATTTCGTCAAAACTGTAAATCGCGAATTAGCAATTACTCTTGAGATCAATTATTACTGCAGAGCTTATCGCAATTGTATCAGATTTACGTGAGCACTATGGTCCATGCGACTATGGGACACGACACGTGGGTCGACGAAAGTGCATTAAAGATGAGGCACAATAGAAACAGGAAACGTAAATTTACACTGAACGCATGCACAGACAAATGTAGGCGCAAAAACACGTAACACATAAAATCACTTGCTTTAGTGCCCATTATGCAAAAAGTACATAAAAAATGTAAAGCAGAGTAAATAAAAATTGTTAAAAGCCACGCTTTGTTAAACTTTTATAAACTTTCTAAATAACCGAAATCAGAATTGAAGAGAGTCAAACCGAAAAAGCCAAATTCAATTTGTAAAGGGTCAAAAATCTCCTTTTTCATACACGCTCTCTATTGTGTCTGAGCCATTAATAATCGAGTGAGAGTCGCCGAAATCGACTAGCAACACGTCCTCGAGAGTAAAGAGTTACGGTTCGACGGTTATCTGAACTTCGAACCCAAAGCTTTCAAATCCCCGAGGGTTGGGTTGAACCAAGTATGAGACAAGACCAACAGTTTCCAAGGGTGTGAAATTTTGGTCACGTAGAAATATTTCCCATCGTGCTGCGAATAACTTAGGGTTAGGTTAGGCAATATTCTTATATGCACTGTTCAAATCCGCAGGATATGCACGTATCAAAATTCTTATCTTTTCAGTAAACGATGAAATAGCTTTTACAGTGAAGTATGTGCAAATGTATCTGCAAAATTTAAAAAGTTGAAGAAAAATGGTGCCTCGACTGCCCATTTTTTAGCCAACATAAGTGTATTTGATCATCTTAAGCTTAGAACAAAAGTACATTAGAGTGAAGTAATTCATCATCAACTTACCAATGTTGAATATATGTACATATGTTGACGTATATTCACTATACAGGAAAAGAACACCTGAAACAGAAAAAAAACATTTTTTCGTTGAATCTTTCTCTGGTTCAAATAAATATTCATCTGATAGCGCGTACCTAAATTTAAATAAAAAACAAATCATATCAAGCTTTCATTAAAAAACAATATTTAGCAGCGTTTCCCATTTTGATAATAAAAAACATGGTAGGTGTACTCCATGCATCAGAATAAAATGAACCAATTTCTCTCTGCAATTTTAACGTGAAAACAATGGCCTTGTATGTACATCCAATTTTTCTCTTTACAAAGCAGTAAACAGCGACCGGAGCCAATAAAGAACAATGTTTTGTCACTTCCGATATTTTCTCGCCAAAGTAAAACCTCGGCTATCGAGAACACGTTTGATCAGTAATGAATCAGTGCGGAAATTTCATTCAAACATTCTGGCCACTGAAAGTGAACAGCAGAAGGCTGTTCAACCTTCAAACTCGATGTTTTCTCTTTTTCTCACTTTTTCACTGAGTGCATGCAACGCTACTTTTATTTTTATTCGATCAGGCGTGGTCAAACGACTTTTTCCGCTAGCGGCGAAGAAGAGAAGAGAGAGAGGGAGAGAAACTGAAGTGAGAAAAAAAAGTTATACCCATCGGGGGTGGGTTCTGTTCGAAGGGTCGAGGGCAAAGGCAGCGCTTCTGATCACGCGACGATATTCTAAGGTTAATGACATCATCTCTTCCGTCTACGTGTACAAGAGTTGCTTCAATTCGCGCCTTCCAGGCATCAAGTTTAATCTGCGTCTTACTCGTCTCTAAACTCCTCAAAATCTTCGTAATTGTTCATTGCAAGTTTGCCTCGACACTGTGCGAATGGAACAAGGTTGGAAATTGCACAATTTTAGCAGACACATGTCTTTCGGGAAATTCACTAATTCTCACGAAATTAGGAAAATTTAATTGTTAAGTTACTGATTGCTTCTTGTACTATGAACTAAAGATGGCGGGTTCTATTCTGGACTCAAACAAATTATTCACTGATGTACACATTTTATATTATAATATACTAATTACTAAATATTAGAATAATCAAGGAAATTAAATGTATGTAGACAGTTATGCTGCTAATAGTCACAGTTTGCAAAAACACTGAATATAGTCGACAGTGAGATGGCACGTGTTACAATTTCCTTTGTATCCGGGAAACGACGTTTGTTCAGGGTGGGAAGCAATGAAGGGTGACTTTCACAAAGCATTCGAATCACTAAAGTCAAATCATTAGTGACACATTAAATTTACAGTTTACCAGGATCAAAGACTGAAGTCCAGACATGGTAGAGTAAATTTGAGTAGAATGAATTTCGATTGGAAGCATTGTCTCCACGAGATAAAATGAGATTTAATAGCGAATTTAAATATTTCCAATACTTTTATCGATAAGAAACTTCAATTTATCCAGTATATTAAGATTCCATTTTAAAACAGAAGATATTTAATAAGAAACAGAATACATAGTATAAAGGAGCCTTTAAAAAAATTGAATGATCGTCTTTTCAGTTAAGATTAAGCCAGAGCGTTTTTCCTAGACAAATGAATTGACATTCCTTAATGAAACTGACAATGTAACTTAGAGCTGATAAACAAAAAAAGCAAATCGACGTCAGATTTTATCTCTGCTAATCCCGTTTACAAATAGTCTCTTAGCCTAATCTCCTTACATAATGGATCTCGAAAGCTCTTTGCACAAAACCCACTCGAAATGCATTCTACATTTTACCCTCGGCGGATGTTGCACGATGCATCCAACAAAAAGGTTGCTTTGCAGGCAATGTGCAGTACACGAAATAGAACTCGCATGATGTACAAAGTGTGTTGCAAAAATTTGGACACCCCACCTGTCTCTTAATAATTAAAGATGATTAAACATCAATAGCTAAATTACAAAATACAAATTCATTGAAAAACGATGTGAATAAAATTATTAAAATTAGTTGAAATTATTATTTGAATATTTACAATGCAAAACATGTTTGAGTTTAAAGGCATGTGTCTTAATAATATTTTGATTCAATATATGCAGTTTTATTATTTCTGTGGCATATCAGTAAAATGATATGGTATAAAATTGCATACACATAGGTTTCGAATGATAGAACTATGAAGCTTCTAAAACGTTGGGGCCGTCCATTTTTTTGCCACAGTGTGTATAATGCCGTATTCTATTATACGATGCACTTGAATATAATGTGAATACGAGACGGCCGCTCAGGTGGTTCAAAACACGAACAGATGTTTGAGATTTCCATCCGTCAGTGAGCCCTCGATTCGCCATTGTCAGTCAAAAATGATGTTGCGGTTTGCAGCACACGATTGAATGAGACCAAATTGACAGTGAATAATCGCAAAATTACGCGATCTCTTGTTCTCTCCTGCCGAAAAGAGACTGCAACATGTTCTCAGATTGAAATGATTTTTATCGAGGGGATTAGAGTTAAAGGTGCAATCGAATTTAGGTCAACTCTCAACTCCTAGTCGCCATTCTTGATGCATTTCAATTTGTCTAACTAAATAATTACCACTTGTAAAAGTTTAAATATTAAATTTTAAATACATTAAAATTTGGAAAATAAAAATAATACAATTACAGGAGATTTTCCAGTACAACACAGAAAAAACTGGGGTTTCTGTTAGATCCGATTTTTGGTTCCAAGGGGACTGCGACGAAAAGGAACCCTCATAGATGGCACCACGTTATATGTGATTTCCCTATATAAAATTAGAACCAACAAAGAGGAACCTCCAGTTTTTACTGTATTATTTCATGTTTTTGTAAATGGTTGTACATAAATTATAGTATAATTTTTATCATCCAAAAGAAACCATTGATATACGTGTATGTGTACAAATTTATTCTTCACAATTTGTGGTATGAAAATCTGAAAGTACCGGAGAATCGCCTATGTGCAGGGAATGATTTGACATTTAAAATAAGAAAAAGAAATCGACCACAGTCTGTGTGTGTGTGTGTGTGTGTGTGTGTGAATTTTCCTTTCCTTTCCAAGTAATTATAATTATCCAAGATTAATTTCCTCTCATATATTGTCCAGGGAAGGCAATAATTTTGTAATCCGGATCGTTGATTAAATGCTGTTACAGATACAGACCTGCAGATTATGCGACAACTTTATGGAGAGCATACATAACCAATTGAAACGTGGTTAACATTCTTATCTTTATGGATAATGAGAATTGCATAGTGAGTGAGCGCGTAAAATGTGATCAGTCGTAATGAACACTAATCATTTGCAATCTCTGTAACAGTGATTCTCAATCAATAATAATGCATGGCAATCTGAAATTCATCATAGCTTCGCGTAAAATGTTTCACTTATTCTTCATTCTTATAATTTGAAATCAATTCCTAAGATAATTAAATACTGGTAATTATAGAATTGTATACTCTCCTGTAGTTATTAAGATTGCTCTCGTCTATACATTAAATTATAAATTCAGATCATATCTTCCAAACATATGTTAATGTTACTTTTGAAAGTGTTAAAAGCATCAGCACTAAATGCAACTGATGGTATTTGATTTCAATTAATCTTCATTGCAACTGAGGTTGCTATTCACTGCACCCAGATATTATTCTGCAACATTATATTAACGTCAGCAATTTTATCCCACTAATCAGGAACAGCCAGCAGGACTCCAAGTCTGTTTTTGAATCTTCCTTTCGAAGGTGACTCACTACGTAAGTCTGGCGAAAAATTATATTATAAAATAAAAGATAGAATGAAACAATAAAAAAGTAATATATAGGGTAAGTGTACCAGTGGTTGAACGCGCTTGAGTGAGTGAACACAATTTTTCAAATAAGAAATAGCAATTATTAACTATATTATTTTAAACCTCATTAAATTTACAAAAAAGTATACATTCTGACAATTACAGCAATAAACATAAAATATTATGTTATTATATTATATACAAACATTATTTAATGTAAAATTTTTTCATCGATAAATATAAGGTCAATATTTTAATATTATGTCAAAATTTCTTTAATAAAACTTAATAGTAATTAAAAAATGGGATGTTCAATCACCGATACTTTTTTAGACTGCACTCATCGCTGGATCGACTGCACATGGATCGAACGCAACGTTCACGCTTCACTGATTCTCCCCCCCCCCCGAGCGTCCCTTGACC
>JBAGKK010125713.1:0-24979 GCA_037177015.1 Euceroptres primus
TATTTCCCATAAGAAAAAAATACGTTTTTGTAAATTTTATTCAGAATCGTCAATATTAAGTGAATCGAGTTGAAACTGAAAATTTCTCTTAACAATTAATCAAAGAATATAAATCAACAGTTACTTTTTAAATATTACCCTCATATGTCTATTTTATAGGGCCCCAAAAAAACCCATAAGTGAAAAATTGGGTTTTGCGAGATTTTGACGCTAATTCTGATTTTTTTTGCGATTTTTTAAATACAAGTTGTTCCTAATACATAAAATATTACTTTCTACTGATAATTAGATGCTGACATAAATTGTTTAAACAATTTATTATTGTTTATAACAATATTCTCTTAGAATGGAGTCGCGGTTTTTTCCAAATTTTTCAACTTGCTTTCAATTTTTCAGTTAGACCGAGGCAATAATCAATTAATGTTAACAGAAATAATTTTTTGAATAATTTATTATAATTTATAACAATGTTCTCTTAGAACAATGCTAGAAAGTTACGGTTCTTTCTAAAATTTTCCACTTTTTGTCCACTTTTCAATTAGATTGAGGTAATAATTAATGCAAGTTAACAAACATAATAATTGAAACAATTGAGTATTTTTTATAACTCTCTTCTCTTAGAGTAATCCTAGAAAGTTGCGATTTTTTCTGAAATCTTCAATTTTGTTTTGACGTTTTAGTTATGAACAAATAATAAATGAACATCAATAAGAATTATTTTTAAAATAGTACTTTATTTTTTTCAAAGGAAGTGTTTTTACTCTTTCGCTTAATGTTTTACAAATATTAATTTAAACAAGAAGGTTACCTTACAGTTGAAATAAAAACAAAGGATGAAATAATTAGGAGTAGGTGGGAGGAGTGGGTCTATAAATCACTTGTAATAATTTTGTTTTGCATTACAACACAAAGTTTATTGGAAAGCGTAAAAGAAAAATTTGAAATTGGACACATTTTACTATCAGCCCTCCCCAGCCCCCCGCTCCTACCCCGGAGAAAACATGTTGTCATCAATGATAATATACATATATAGAGATTAGAAAATCCTGAATCAAATAATTAACTTGTATTAATTATTACCTCACTAAGTGAAAAGTGGATAAAAATTTTAATATTTCAGAAAAAACCGCAACTTTCTAGCATTATTCAAAGTGAATATTATTAAAAATAATAATAAATTGTTTAAATAATTATTTTTATCAACTTTAAATAATCATTACCTCACTTTAACTGAAACCTCCTTCAACCGAAAAGTAGACAAAAGGTGGCAAATTTTAGAAAAAACCGCAACTTTCTAGTATTATTCTGAAAAAATATTGTTATAAATAGTAATAAATTGTTTTAACAATTATCTCTTTCAACTTTAATTAATTATTGTCTCGTTCTAACTAAAAAGTTCAAAACTAGTTGCAAAATTCGGGAAAAACCGCGACTTTCTAACTCTATTCTAAGAGAATATTGCTATAAACAATAATAAATTGTTTAAACAATTTATTAATGCACCTAATTATCAGAAGAAGGTAATATTTTATGTATCAAAAACAATTTGGATTTAAAAAACCGCAAAATAATTACAATTAGCGCCAAAAACTCGCGAAACCCAATTTTTCACTTATGGAGTTTTTTTGGGACCCTATAAAATAGACCCATAGGGGTGATATTTAAAAGGTAATTGTTAATTCGTATTCTATGGCTAATTGTGAAGAGAAATGATCAGTTTCATCCCGATTCACCTAACATTGACGATTCTGAAAAAAATTTACGAAAACGTATTTTTTGCTTATGGAAATACGTGTTAAACTTCATGGGGCTGCAGAACCTCTAAATATCATCTCTTTTTTTTATTGAAAAAAGTCATTTATTTTTTTGTGGATTCGAACAAACTTGGGGAGTGAGAACATGAAAATTCGAAGAAAAAAATTTTGGCCCACCTTTATGCAAATTCAGTGCAGATTCATTTATTTATTCTTAGAGAGTTTCGTATGAAACGCAACTACATTCATGTTACATCTGGGAAGTTGAAATTTGTCGAATTCTCATTTTGAGAATCTTGACAAATGGGCTGCAACGAAATTCACACCCGCGGTTTTCTGTGAGTTGCAGATGCCTTGGTAATCGGTATCTTTCTCAGAAACAAATTTCCAGTAATTTTGGTTTGTCTTTTGTCTTCATTTCAAATTGTATTAAATTTTATTTATGCTTTTCGCCCATTAAATATAGAGTCCAAAATCTTTTATTCTATAAAGGATTTTGGGCCCTATGTTTTATGAGCGGATAATAAAGATATCATTGATGCATTTTATAAAGTTTAATTATACGAATAGCAAATATTAGTAAGCTGTAAATAGTTGTTAATCAAACTTAATTGATTCAGCTTTAAAGAATTTTCGAAATTCAGCTTTAGAAAAAAGGTAATTTATTGGGAATTGGAAAACTATATAATTGCATTACTTCTTCAGAAAGTTACTGGAGAACTTTTTATTTAAATTCTGCCAGAAATTCAAGCACATAAGTTCAATATATTTTGAACATTTTAAACAGCATTCGACTAAAATAACCAACTATGTTTTCTTTTAATTTATTTCCTCGCTTTTGTGCTTTTAATGTGATAAGATTCGTCTCCTTTTTGAAATTTTATCTTTGGACATGAATTTTTAATTATTTTCAACCAACACTTTTCATTTTCGACACTGATTCTCAGCGATATTAAGTCGTTCTTAAGTTGAGATTCAAAGAAGTGTCTCGTTTGGATACCTGCTTGGAAACTCGGATCACTACCTAGAAAGGGTTAATCCTACCCAAGTTGTAATTACAGCAGGTATGAAAATCCAGAGAGAAGAAGAAAGAGGAAATGGATACCTAAGTAACTGTTGTCAAAAGGGTTGCAGGCACGTGGTAGAATTCTGACAGAAACGATAATGTGCCATAATCTGGTAACCCTAATCCAGCAATTCGTCCATTTCAACTCCTTTTCTCTCTTTTCTTTGCTTCTACTTTATTTTACCAATCTTTCTTCGTTTTAAAAGTAATAACAATATTAACAATATTAAACAATAACAAATAACAGTATGGACAAGGACAAATAACAAATAACAAAAAAACAAATAACAGAATGGACAAGGATCCATAAATTTGTCCGGACAGGTAATTTATTTTTAACTCCCAGTTTAGAAAATCAATGAATTTTTATTGCCAAAATATATTTTTTATAATATTTAATTACAATGTTTAAAACAATGTTGTTAATAAAGTGTACAAGTCACTTTCAAAATTAAATATGAAATTTTGAAGAACGTAGCAAGGTTTGCACAAATTGTCGAGGTCGAAACACTTTCTAAATGTCTAAATTCTAAATGACATTATATATTAAGAAGAGTGGTACAGGTTCGAGTTAGAATTTGCAAAATATTGCACTAAAAGTACGTAACGGTGGTCAGGAACGGAAAAGGACGCAAATCTATGACCGGAGGTTATTGGCAAGGGGAGAGTACCTCTTTAATTAGGGTTAAATTGTAAAAACAGGCAGACGTCCTTGGTCCTTAACAGATCCACCAAGAGCAAGCCTTTGCGAAAGGAGAGAATTTGCAAACGGTCATAAAATTGATGGATTGGGGTGGCTCTTTGCACACTCCTTTATGGATCCTTGACCATAACGGCATAACCCATGAATGGCATTCGCGAAATTACCTTCCACTTGAGTCTCCCTCAATAGCCATTCTTGTTATACCTTTCCAACATTCTTATATATTCATTTTTCAATATTCTTGTAAGCTGCACAAATTTTCCATTTGTAATATTTATGCATATAATCTTCCGACCATATTTAACTGGGAACAATTAAAAATAATATAAAATTAACATTTAATAATTGTTTTTAAACGACAAGTAGCTAAAAACAGTTGATAATTTATTTATCTAATGTTATCTAAACATATTTTAATAAATTCCTGTTCACTCAGAAAAATATTTCCTTGATTGAAACAAAATTTCTTTGATTTAAACAAAATTTGTTTGAATTTGTTTGTTTGATTTAAACAAATTTTTTTTTAATCAAACAAATTATAACGTTCATATGGGGTCAAACAAATGCTTGTTTGTTTCAAACAAATTCTTTATTTGTCTTTATTTATTTGATTTGAATAAATTTTTATTTAGATTGAATGAAAATTTTGTTTAAATTAAATAAAGTTCTTGTTTGCTTTAAGCATTTTTTGTTTTAAATGAGATGAGGATTTTGTTTCTTAAACTTTAATCAATTAAGGTAAATGTCCCAGTAATCGTACCGGTCTCAGTAATCGTTCAATTGGCACATAACCTAAAGAAATAATTAAAAACGATCTTTAAAAAATTATTTTGTAACAAAAAATAACGAGCTTTAGCATTATTTATTATCAAAATTAATAACAATCAAGTATAAATGCTTAAAAAATAATATTGACGCCAAAACGATTACTGGGACTAAGGTTACGATTACTAGGACATTTACCTTATATAAAAAAAAAATAAATAATTTTTAGAAAATTAAAATTTTGTGATGAAGAAGTGTTAAGTGACACCACTTTTTTTTTAGATTACCTGTCCGGATGCGCGGGATGCATAACGACGGTACTGTAACATATTTCAGACGCCTTTATATTCAGTATGGTTGTAGTCTTTATTGTGAGAAAGATCCTTCTGTACTATTTGCGTTTTTCTAAGAAATTATCGTGTGCGAATTATAATTTTTGTTTAAATTAAACAAATATTTGTATAAACTCAAATGGGTTTAATTTAAGCAAACCCTTTATTTAAGTTTAAGTCAAACAAATTGTACCAAAAAAATTATTTGTTTCGTTTAATAAGGTAGATATTTTTCAGATATTAAAATGAAATATTGTTGAATGAAAATGAAATTTATTAACTGAAACAAAAAATTTATTTATTTCAATAATATATTAAATAAATTTTTTGTTTGATTCAAACAAATTTTTTTGCTTGATTCAAACAAACTTTTTTCTGAGTGTTGTTTCATTTCAATAAATAAAACTTTATGGATGTTTTTTCTTTTAATTTTAAATTTTTAAACTTTAAACAAATATTAATTCTAGGCGAAAATCTGCTTTGGCAATGGACTGTTTACGGCAGAGTGTTTAACGACGATATTTCAAGTTATAAAGCTAAAAAGCCTCCACCATAAAACCGCTAGTTTGGCTCGTGGACGTGAACCAACTACCAACACCAACCCCAGGTAGGGGTAAGTGCCATATAGCATTAACCACAGATTTTTACAGAGTAGCAATATTTTTTACTGACGCGATTTGTTAGGAAAGTTAAGTAAAGTTAGTTACCCGTTGGCCTCCGGGTTATTTAAGATTTTAAGATTTTAAGGGTTGTTACGGACCTATGGCTGTAAAGTTGAAGGTTGGCAATAAACCCATAAAAAATATTACTTAAAGAAGGGGCTTCTTCGCAAGGATTGTAAAAGGGTAGAAATTCCGAAGGTTTTCCTTCCGAGGATGCCGACTCTTTGAAAAAAATCACGAAAAATCATAAACCCTTCTGAGTGAACAGCACCGAGGACCTTTTTTTAAAGCTCTGCCCCTTTCTTCCACCACTTTCCCCATCGTAAAGAAATCGTTAAAAAAAAAAACGTTTCCAGGGACAAACATTTTCATGAGGCAATGCAACTTTCGCTTCTTTATGATGGGATTCTCAGAAGTGGTGAGTAAACTGAAGTTTCAATACAAGGGGTTGTGAGTGGTTTACCCTTTGCACAGTGTCCAACTCAAACTTATAATGGGCGGGTTAAAAAGGATTAGAGGTTGCAATTGAGCCCGGAGGTAAATCCTTTTATTGGTGATCAACGATCCTTTCTCGCTAACCCGCTCGAGGTGTACCCTTTTACAATCCAGTCGTATTTTTTAAAAGGGTTTGCAATTTCGGCACGCGCGAGTCGTGCGACGTATTTCGATCCTTCCGAGATTATTGCTGTTTTACCGAGACCAAAAAGGATGAAAGAAAAAGGATAAAAAGGATAATAAAAAAGGTCTTTCAGTTCTTGTACACAAATATCATAATTGTATACAATTTTTTGTATATTTAATGTCAATAATTCATTATAGAAATTTTTAATTGTCAAATTATTAAATTAAAGTGTTTTCGGAAAATCAAAATGCATTTTTCAAACTTTTTTAAATATCAGAAATGCAGGTCAATTTATAAAGACTGCTTTTCTTTTAATTTTTATTTACTTTCTTATTTTGGGTCGACTGAACAATCAAGACTGATAATTATCTCTAGGCGTGTTATATTCGGGCAGCGTCTGTTTAAATTTTTGGTTCAGGATGTTTTCCAGTTCTTGTGATGCCGCAGCAGTATTGCGTTGCATCTCACGTCCGAGCAAGTTAGTCACTCATTCATCGAAGTTGCTCATCTGAACTGATTTTTACTTTCGCGGTGTTTCTTGCTCAATTTGCACTTCATTTCTTCCGTATCAAGTTGCATTCTTTCTGGCACGCGATCAGATCTCTTACAAAGAAAAAATAAAATCGGATCTTATGCAACTTTTATTTAAGCTCGATGAACGATATAGAGTTTATAGAGAGAGAAAAGGAGACTATACTTATTATTTTCAAAAAGTATAGAAATATTATAAATAAATAAAGTAATTAACGATAATGAAAATGAAAACCCAGCTTTCTAGAAGGCTATATCACTTTCAAATCTTGAAGTAAAATAAATGAAGTTTCGCCTCGAGGGGATTTTTATAACACAGGCAATCAGGCTCAAATTTCCACTGAAAGTGCATTTTTCCCTGGAAACCAGGAAATTTGCAAAGAAATTAAGTTTTAGAGGAGGAACGTACCGCAGTGGCCATTGGGTCTTATCCGAGCACGAGTATACGTGTACCTTGGGACTGTAGAGATAACTTCTGAAACCAGTATATATATATAGTATAGTAGATAGCGTAATATTACAAGGCAGAAAAGTCTGGAACGGTGGATGTACGTTCGACGGTAATTCACGCCTACGCCTCGTAATCGCCGCGGGTTTTTACACCTTAGCGTAAAACGTGTGGGTTCCCTTTCTACGAGGTACGATCTACCCCCCGCTACGAAGAATTTTCATGTCCAATCGCGACGAGAACGCACTCATGGGAACGATCCTCGCGAGTTTTACTTCCAATCCTCCAGGTACCCACGCAAGTGCCTGATCATTTAGATTTTATAAAAATAAAGAAAGGTAAAATGATATTTTTAGGTATTTGCTTCAAACCTTGATGACTTTTATAATAATTTATTTTTAAGGGGAAAAAATATTTTCAAAATACTTTCAGTTTCGATTAATTGACGAGAGATTATCCACTAGCATTTTTTATGTGCACCTGAATTCAAGAATTCAAAGAATTCAAATAATACAAAGAATTTAAAAGAATTCAAGGTGATTTCAAAGAATATAAAGTGAAATCAAAAGAATTAATGGAATTCCAAGAATTCAAGGAATTCTAAGAATTCATGAAATTCCAAGAATTCAAGGAATTCCAAGAATTCAAGGAATTCCAAGAATTCAAGGAATTCCAAGAATTCACAGGAATTAAAAAAAAATCAGGGGAAAGTGTACACCTGAATTCAAAGTATTCAAAAAAATCAGGGGAAAATGTCCCCCTGAATTCAAAGCATTTAAAGATTTCGAAGTAATTCAAATAATTTTAAAGCAGGGGAAACTGTATACCAGAATTCAAAAAAATTTTTAAATCAAAGAATTCGAAGAAATTAAAGAATTCAAAGAAAAAATACTTTCAGTTTCGATTAATTGACGAGAGATTATCCACTAGCATTTTTTATGTGCACCTGAATTCAAGAATTCAAATAATACAAAGAATTTAAAAGAATTCAAGGTGATTTCAAATAATATAAAGTGAAATCAAAAGAATTCTGGGAATTCCAAGAATTCCAAAAATTCAAGGAATTCCAAGAACTCACAGGAATTCAAAAAAATCAGGGGAAAGTTTACACCTGAATTCAAAGTATTCAAAAAATTCAGGGGAAAATGTACTCTGAATTCAAAGCATTTAAAGATTTCGAAGTAATTCAAATAATTTTAAAACAGGGAAACTGTATACCAGAATTCAAAAAAATTTTAAAATCAAGGAATTCGAAGAAATTAAAGAATTCAAAAGAAATCAAAGAACTCAAAGAAATCAAAGAATTCAGGGGAAAGTGTACACCGGAATTGAAAGAATTCAGGGAAAAGTGAACACCTGAATGCAAAGAAGTTAAAGTTTTGAAAGTAATTCAGATAATTTTAAAACATTCAGGGGAAACTGTATACCTGAATTCAAAAAATGTTTTTAGAAATCAAAGAATTCGAAGAATTCAAAGGAATTCAAAGAATTCAGGGGAAACTGTACATCTAAATTTAAAGAATTCAGGGGAAAATATACCGAAATTTAAAGAATTCAAAGGAATTGAAAAAATTCAGAGGAAAATGTACACCTGAATTGAAAGAATTCACAGTAATTCAAAGGAATTCAAAGGTAGTCAGGGGAAAGTGTACACTTGAATTCAAAGAATTTAAAGATTTGAAAGTAATTCAAATAATGTTTAAAAATTTAGGCGAAACTGTACACCTGAATTCAAAGAATGTAAAGATTCAAATAATTTAAAAAATCAAAGAATTCGAAGAAATTAAAGAATTCAAAGAAATCAAAGAATTCAGGGGAAAGTGTATAGCGAAATTAAAAAATTCAACGAACAGTGAACACCTGACTGCAAAGAAGTTAAAGATTCAAAGTAATTCAAATAATTTTAAAACATTCAGGGGAAATGGTATACCTGAAGTAAATTTTTTTTTTTAATCAAAGAATTCCAAGAATTCAAAGGAATTCAAAGGATCCAAAAGAATTCAGGGGAAACTGTACATCTGAATTTAAAGAATTCAGGGGAAAATATACCGAAATTTAAAGAATTCAAAGGAATTGAAAAAATTCAGAGGAAAATGTACACCTGAATTGAAAGAATTCACAGCAAATTAAAGGAATTTACAGGAATTCAAAGGAATTCAAAGGTATTCAGGGGAAAGTGTACACTTGAATTCAAAGAATTTAAAGATTTGACAGTAATTCAAATAATTTTTAAAAATTTAGGCGACACTATACACCTGAATTCAAAGAATGTAAAGATTTTAAAATAATTCAAATAATTTTAAAAATCAAAGAATTTAAAGAAATCAAAGAATTTAAGGAATTCAAAAAAATAAAAAATTTAAAGAATCCAAAAAATCAAAGAATTCCAAGAATTCAAAAAAATAAAAGAATTTTAAGAATTCAACAAAATCAAAGAATTCCAAGAATACAAATAAATCAAAGAATTCAAAGAAATTGAAAGGATTCAAAAGAATTCAGGGGAAAATGTACACCGGAATTCAAAGGTATTCAGAGGAAAGTGTACACATGAATTCAAAGAATTTGAAAATTTGAAAGTAATTCAAATAATTTTTAAAAATTTAGGCGACACTGTACACCTGAATTCAAAGAATGTAAAGATTTTAAAATAATTCAAATAATTCAAATAATTTTAAAAATTAAAGAATTCAAAGAATTCAAAGAAATAAAAGAATTTAAAGAATTCAACAAAATCAAAGAATTCCAAGAATTCTAATAAATACAAGAATTCAAAGGAATTGAAAGAATTCAGATAATAGAGTACACCTGAATGCAAAGAATTTAAAGATTTCAAAGTAATTCAAATAATTTTAAAAAATGCAAGGAAGGCTGTACACCTGAATTTAAAGAATTCAGCGCAAAATGTTTACTGGAATTGAAAGAATTTAAAAATTTGAAAGTAATTCACCTAATTTTTAAAAATTCATGAGACACTGTACACCTGAATTCAGAGAATTCAAAGAATTAGAATAATTCAAAGGAATTCAATGTCATTTTAAATTTAAAATTTAAAGAATACAAAGAACTCAAAAGAACTCAAGGTGAATTTAAAGAATAGAAAGTGAATTCAGTATTTCCAAGATTTCAAAGGAATTCCAAGAATTTAAAGGAATTTCAAGAACTCATAGGAATTCCAAGAATTCACAGGAATTTCAAGAATTAAAAGTAATTCAAAATAATTCAAAGGTATTCAAAATAATTCAGGGGAAAGTGTACACCTGAATTCCAAGAATTCAAAGAAATCAAAGAATTCAAAGAAATAAAAGAATTCAAAGAAATCAAAGAAATCAATGAATTCAAAGAATTCAAAGATATCAAAAAATTCAAGGGAAAGTGTATGCCTGAATTCAAAAAATTCAAATCAATTCAAAGATATCAACAAAATTCAAGGGAAAGTGTATACCTGAATTAAAAAATTCAAATGAATTCAAAGAATTCAAATGCGTTCAAAGAATTTAAATGTATTCAAAAAATTCAAAGGATTTCAGAGAATTCAATCTTTCGAATTCTTTGAATTCAAAGAATTCGAATTCTTTGAATTCAAAGAATTCGAAGATATCTTTTGCGCAGTCTTTTTTTATATCTTTGCGCAGTCTCTGAGCCAATTTAAAGAATGTATCAAATCATTTCCTGTCTAAACTAAATATTAGAAATAGGACATTAAGAAATATGTGTCAATAGGAGTATAATTGATCATTTGAACCACATAGGATATTAGAGTTCAAATTTTTTTTGTATTATATTAAAATTAAGATTATGTACAAAAGGTTTTTACCATTAATAAATATCAAATCAAATCAAATAAATCCAAAGGAATTCAAAGAATTCAAAAAATTTTTTATAAACAAAAAATTTTATAAATCCATCAAAGCTTTGTTATATTTTACCAGATTTTTCTTCAAGTTAATTGCATTATTTCCCTCTCTCTTTATGAATAGCATCTCAGTGAATTCCCCTTTTCTCTGATGCCTTTCGTAATGCAAAATCTCAAGAAATAGAATCCTTTGATGTTCTTCGCCGCAATCTCTTCCCAATTTCTTTCAATATCTAGTTAATTAATGTTTCTAATTCAAAAAACCTTAATATTTACACTTTTTGTAAAAAATAATATAGTATTCTACTACTATAGTATACTACTTATATTATAAATAATATAAGTATCCTATTTTTAATATATAGAATTATTATTATAGAAACTTATCCGTTTGTTGTGCAAAGAGAATTGAAGTAGAATAATCCCAGTGAAACAGTTACGGCTGCCCTCAGTGAAGAATGGACCACTACTAACATGAAACACACTAAGGCCTCTCTACCACACAATAATAGTATCTGTACACTTTATAAAAATTTGTTGTTTAATTTATTTGAAAAGAATTTGCAAAAATTTATCACACAACAGTCGTCTTTTTTTACATTATATTATTTTTAATTAACCTCATCCAAGAGAAAGATAAATATTCTCAGGACTGGGCTAAGAAATGAAACTATTTAGAAACTGTTTCTCACAATGCCTTCTTCGTTTCACGACACAAGCGTCTTCAGAGAAAAAGGGAACACTGGGATGCTATTCATAAAGTGGGAGGGAAATAATGCAATTAACTTGAAGAAAAATCTGGCAAAATAGAACAAGGCTTTGATGGATTTATAAACATTTTTGTTGATAAATTTTCTCATTTTCTCATTTTCTCACTCGCTTCGCTCGTGCGAAAAACGTCTCGTGCACTAAATAATCACCTCTCACACATGTATCAAAATGTACTATTTTGACACAGTGTGCGTAAAATGTGTTTTTACACACCCATATTAGTGCGTAAAACGGCTTATTACACAATCTCTAATATGGGTGTGTTCAAAAAGCATTTTACGCACACTGTGTCAAAAAATATCGTATGCAACTCGTGCGTACGGTTTTACCCACTTGTGGTGATCACGAGTGTAAAACCGCATTTTACGCACATGTTGCATAATATACTATTTTCGATCACGAATGGTTCTTAGTCGTCCAAACATAGAATTCAAAGGAATTCAAAGGAATTCAAAAGAATTAAAAGGAATTCAAAAAAATTCAAAGGAATTCACAGGAATTCAAAGGAATTCAAAAGAATTCAAAGGAATTCAAAGAAATTCAAAAGAATTAAAAGGAATTCACAGGAATTCAAAGGAATTCAAAAGAATTCAAAGGAATTCAAAAGAATTAAAAGGAATTCAAAAGAATTAAAAGGAATTCAAAAGAATTCAAAGGAATTCAAAAGAATTCTGGAGAAAGTGTACACCTGAATTCAATAGTGGTTAACTCCATGTTAATTGACAAAAAACATTCTGAAAAATCGAAATTGTACGATAAAGAAAAAACAAAAGTCCGCTCCGCAGTTACAGTATTCCTTAATTGAAAGTAAAATCGTTTGATTGGAAAAAAGCCTCCAGTTCTGTGAAAATATTCGCAGAATTTAACCATGTCATCATGACACGTGTGTCATCATCAATCATAAACGCATGGATTTTTCCTGCGTCTCTTCGCCTTGTTTAGGAGGGAACAAAGATGCTTTCTTAATTGTACTGTAGTGTTTGAACTATGGACTTTTCACTATGCACTTTTCAAACTATAGTGTTCTTGCAATTGAGCCAGCAAGATGTTGTGGCATATTTGTATGAGACAAGGGGGCGCGAGATTTACTCTCGTGTCAGACGAAACGTCAGGAACCCATAATGGGGCAGTTGTCTCGTGGACGAGTCGAGTAGGCGAGAGAATTAATTATGCTGAAAGGATATTTGCCGAGAGGAGATTCCATTATTTACTACAAGAACGGGCGCGGGTTATTACATAATCCGACGATGTTATAGAGTCAGAAACAACTTCACAATGCGAACAGGGTGAAAGGGAAATTATGCAAACGCCATCGAACATGCTTGGAAATCATTCTCCTTGATTTCATCTTCAATTTGCATCAATCAGAAAAATTTAATCGGATTTTTATACATTATCAGTTCCATTCTTCAGTTGGACTCTTACTTCAAACCAATTTATGCAATTTTTAGCTAATGAAAAAAAGAAGAGTAACAAGTATTTAAACAGAAATCGATTCCCAGCGGAGCGAAAAAGGATCTTTTTTGACAGAGTATTTCTAATTATCACAAATCTAATTATTTGTATATATGAACTGAAGAAGCAAGATTCTTTGCTAGCAGCTAGGTTGACAAAATGAAGAGTTTAGCTTTATTTCTAAATACTCCGGCTTTTACAATACCTGAACGCCGTATCTTGAAATGAAGGACAACGAGGTTGTCACGCGCCAAGATCTTAGTGCCCCTGTAATAAAAGTAATTTCGCATGACCTGTTATAAACTATGAAGTGAAGGCGAACAATAAAGTGTTTACGGAATTAATTTTACTACCTCAATAGTATACCCGTGGTCGGGAACGGGCCGATGGGTCTGGCTCGAACCTGAGAGGACTGTTCACCTCAACCAGGTAGAAAAAGAAAGTCTCATACTGAACATTTATTCTTGTACTCCAGTATTGTTTTGGAAATCGTACACATGCGAGTGATCTTTCCAAATGCTTTCTCGAAATCGATTGCATTTGCAATTCTACAATTGCTCTCTTTATCATTTAGGATTCAACTTTCGTTTTTTTAAAATAACATTGTCTTCAATACACAGAAATTATTATTAGTTGATATTATTACTATTATTATTATTATTATTATTATTATTATTGATTAGTTATATTTAATTATTTTTTATAGTTTATAGTTATATTTAATTATTTTTTATAGTTTATAGTTATATTTAATTATTTTTTATAGTTTATAGTTATATTTAATTATTTTATTATCATTGATGTCGTATTTGGTATTAAATAAATAACTTTATTTAATAAAAAAATCAAAATAAGGTATTTTGGTTCACTGGGATTTAGTCCTCTGCTAGAACTTTGAAAGTAAATACATATAAGATAAGATATATGATTGTAAATATGTATTTAATGTCAATGGTACAATTGAAAAGATCCAACAAAAGGAACAATCGGCAAGAATCAATATAGTCATCGATTCACAATTCTCAGAAGTTTATATTCACATACCCAAGAGAATATTCCGCCCAAATGAATTTGCATTTCAAAGTTTAAGCTTCTTTCATGCGCAGCAATTTCATTCGGCTCACTCGCTTGAAACGAGAAAACCGAATCAACATAAATCGTTTATTTCTCATTCAATATTCATCTATATTTTAAATTCTTAACTGAAACACAATAAAATGATCTCAACTGAGAAAATACATGAATATATTATGAAAATAGTAATTACAATTCTTATACTTTAACTTCACCCGAACAAAAATAGTTTTAAAGATAAGAGTCTAAAATTTTTCTATTGGTATTCTTCTTGTTCCGGAATTCTACTAGCACGAAGATATTGTATAGAAGATAAACATTAACAAATAATTGAATAATAAGAAAACATTGATTTTTTCATTATTGCTTCTTTTGAATTATTTTTCATTGTCGAGAGTCTGATGTACATTTCTATACGGAATGAATGAACATACAATGGTAATAAGTCTGAAGGAGTTTTCTCGAAGCATTTATAAGGGAGGATCAGTGAAGCGAAGTAGCAGACAATTTTTCAATTCGTAGGCCCACTTTATTCATCGGGACACAAGTCCTTGTTCATGTGCAAGGGCTACGTCTCCCTTTTCACTTCTTAATCGTTTTCTCGATCACGAGCGTCTCTAATGAAACTTACATTCCAAAACGGGTACCCATGGAGGGCCTCGAAGGTGAAATGAGATTCCGTCTTCGAGGGATTAATACACGCAGCCGTTTAATCCGACAATATTAATGACCAACGATTTTGCTCTGAGTCTCTGACTTGCTCCCAAGGATTCAAGGATTCCTCAGGCCGCGATGTCTCGGCTGGACGATTATTGCAATATCGCGCTTCTTAAGCCTATTCAAGCATGGATTACGCGTCGACTACCGGAATTGTTACGTAGTCTCAAAATTAATCGAGGACTTAACGTAATAATTTTGTTCGGCTCTTTGAGAGCCATTTGAGCGTTTGTGAAAGGAAAGGCCTAAAATGATGGCACTTTGATATAAGACTCTTGGAGAGGAATTGAAATGTCTTTGTTAGGCTGTGCTCAATTTTATCGCTGATGACAGATTCTATTAGTGTTTTTTTGTTTTTTTTTATTATCCGAGGGATATATTTAAATATAGAAAACATTCTCAATAAAATTAGCTCTCAAGTCAAAAAGGTACATATAAGATTAGTCTTGATTATGTTTGGTGCAAAAGATGCATTACATTGCATTTAGAAAGTGTGGAGTGCATTTTATATTTAAGAATTAAAATTAAGTTATAGGGTAAGTGCACCGGTCTCCAGACACGTGTTAGTGGTCGAATAATATCGTGTATTTCATAGTAGGAATAGGGCAATAAACCATAATTATTAAAAGTAAATGGATATTTGCATTTTTCACACTTTTTTCTATCACTATAAAACGTCGATCCTCAATTTAACACTGAATTTCCCTCAAGATGAGTTGCAGCAAAAATGAGACTCGAAAACAACTGAAATTACAACGAAAATTTCAATTGTTTTCAATTATTCAAAATAAGATTATAAGATATATTTTATATTACTTTTATATTGATTAATAAAAGTTTTAATTACCAATGAACACAAATCGCTATGTAGAAGTTCAGTTGATATAAAAAAATACTTTCAGTAAAATTAAATTAAAATTGAATAGCGTTTTTGAATTTAAATATTTGTAAATGTCTAGCACATCTTAAAAAATTGATTAGACAAAAAAGGAGCTTGACTGAAATTAATTAAACGAACCTGATGAAGATTGTTGAGACAAAGGACAAACCGGAGGGATAAAATTCTTTCCAGGTTTCCCGTTTTTATCGCTCGGTAAGCTGAGATGGCCGAAAAAGCGAGCAAGAAATCGTAAATTCAATTACTTCGCTGAAAGAGAAGCTCGAGCGTCAATTACATCCGTCACGTGACGACATCGGTCCTTTTTTCCCTTCTTTACCAGAACCCTTGCATAATTCCAATTATCTTCGCTGGGTCCCGCGTCTCCGGACGATTCGCATTAATTAGCAAAAGCCGGAGAAAGAGAAAGACTCCAGGGAAAAGAAAGATGGGAAGACTATGAAAAAAAGTTTGCACAAGAAGTCTCCGTCACTTTGTTAGACCGCGAGTAACATAGGCACAAATCGGCATTTTTTCGTCCTTTTCGTCTTGCTTGGCAAGAAGGGAACAAACAGGTTTTCTGAGAAAAAAATGGGGGGGGGGGTTGTCGCAGGTTACGGGTCGTGGTTTCGGTTGGTTAGTTTCGTGGTACGACCGCGTTAATTGTGGGTAGCGAACTGTCTAATAGAAATAATATGATAATTTTGAAAAAGGGCCTTTTTTCTTCTCTGCGAGTTTCGTCAGACACTTGTTTGTTCTAAGAGAGTAAATATTGGCACTAGACTATGTGAAACGAGAAAGAAAAAGGGTCTTTCAGCTTCAGATGCTAATTGCTAACAAGAAAGTTCGAAAGTCCGTTAGATTCAATGTTTAAATTGATTCCTCCTAACGGTAGAAGAAAGACTATCATATCTCTTAATCTTGTTTGAACATGTCATCAGGAAACAATGGATGATCGAAGCATCTCTTTCGAAATGAAAAATGACTTTCCCACGACCCTACGTAGTTAATCCAACGATAAAACTATTAATTTAAGTCAAAATTTCATTTAGAAGTATTTATTCTCTTAGTTATAAGTTTTTATTAAATAGGGAAAGAAGGGAAAGAAAGTATTAAGTAGGGAAAGAAAGTAGGGAAAGTAGGGAAATAACTAAAGTAGGGAAATACCAATTGCGAATTGGTATTTTGAATCAAAAAAGACTCGAAAGAAAACGTTCCTAAAATAAGAAGGAAAAATAAACTAGTAACGAAATAGGATAATAAAAAAGTCATAATAAAATTACTACTGAGGAGACTAATCAATTTCCGGTAGAAAAACTGTGATGTGAATGCGAACCGTTATTAAACTAATAAAACAAGAAGCCACTGGCCAAACAGGATTATCTCTCCTGATGTAAATCCATGTTTGCTCACGATCAATCCTTCGGAATGGAATATCGACGATGATTGCCTCCGTGCCCGATTCTCCATTTGAATTGCTCTCACCAACCACCTCGATATAAAATAATAATCAGCTACCGTGCGGTATTGGATCTTCGACCAATTCAGTAGCCTCAATTATCAGCACCTGAAAAATTACGCGGCAGGCTTCAATCGGCAAATTATTATCTATTTTGCCTAATTGGCAAAAATTAAGTCCTCAAATATTAAATTTCTAAATGCAGCTATTTCCTTGTTTTATACTTTACTTTTTAAAACATTCACCGATGTCTCTTGCACAATACGAGATACACGTGTTTGCATGTTTTCGACATTAAAAAAACGATTCCTGTTTCGATTGTAGATAGGAATTCGTTGAAGATTGCTGGTCTCTGAAATTGTGAAACATCAGGAGCAGAAAAGGCAAATCGCCAGTCAAAAACTCTTAAGCTGGAAGATTATACAAATTAGTAATGTAAATTACAGTGTCACTCGAGGAACGATGAATGACCCGCCATGGCCCCACCTGTAATCTGCATAATTATTCTTAAGGGTCTGATCTTGATTTTAGGTGATATCGCGCCAAAGGGAACAGGTGACGAAAAGATCCATTTTCTTCCAGATCTTTGCATCCTTCAAACAAATGTTCTGATCAGATGATCGAGGGTCTATCGACGTACCTCGCATGAAATTATGTTATAACAGTTCGTTACAGTTTATCCTCGATCGAAAGTCGAAGCACGTAATCGTCATATTTTTATACGGGTGCCATTATCCACTATAAAAAGGTAAATTATCGTCCGAGTTACACGTTATGAAATTCGATGCGCCGACCAAGTGGACGATTAATGATCCCACTTTGGAAAAATTGTAAAAAGCGTAATGATATTTATTTAAGAACTTATTGAAAATTAGTCCTTTTCAGGGACGTGCTGATAAATTTATCTTGTGTCGTACACCTATTTTGCATAATTGCTACTCGACATTGTAAATGTAAAAGAAATGTGTAGAAATCCTCTTTGCGCACCCTGAAACTCGATACTGCAACAAGTTCCTGGTTTTACGACCTTTCAGATATTCTATATTCTATAATATCGCCTATGTTCCACTTTCACGAGTGGTGAATTCACTTTAACATTTTTCTACCTCAGAAGAATTTTCTATTGCAATCGATATTGAAAGATGAAAGTGCAGTATTTAATCCAAACTTTCTTATACTTCTTTTATATATTTTATTTCAAGAAAGTAACTTTGAGAGATTTTATCGTGGCTCAAAATATACAAAATATTTAATTACTCAAGATACTCTGAAAAAAATATCGGGTTAAAATAACTAAAATTCTGATTAAATTTGGTTTTACTATTTTTTCTGGTTAAAATAACTAGAATTCGGGTTAAAGTTCTACGGTTCTTTTAACCAGATTTCTGATTATTTTAACCAGATTTCTGATTGTTATAACCAAAATTTCTGGTCACTTTAACAAAAAAAAAAATAGTAAGGGCACACTAAAAAAAAAGCAAAACTCTGGTTAATTATGACCTTGCAGTTTTTTTTGGTTACAGTTACCAGAATTCTGATTAAATCAACCAGAATTCTGGTTAAAGTAACCAGAAATTCTGATTGTAAACTATTGGGTTGTCATAATAAAAAAGATGAATGTCATAATAAAACCAAATCAAATTTAAAAAACTAGAATTCTGGTTACCGAAATCTAAAAAAAAATAAGGGCACACAAAGAAGTTAGCCGTTTTTTGGTTAAATATGCTCTTACTATTTTTTTCTGATTAAAGTAACGAGAATTCCAGTTGTTTTAACCCGAATTCTCATTATTTTAACCAGAATTCCTGGTTACTTTAACAAGAAAAAATAGTAAGGGCACACTAAAAAAAAACTAGCAAAATTCTAGTTAATTATTAGTGTAGGCCGAAAAACCAAAATTTTTGAAACTCCGAACAATATTAAATTACAATAATAAATGATAATACTTGTTCAAGTTAGAATTTTTTGAAATTTTTTATTTACACATTTTTTTGAAAAAATTGAACATTTCGTGGTTGAAATTTCTTTAGTTTAAATCTTAAATCAAAGAAATATTTTATTATTTCGTTATCATGAAAAAAAATGTTCCTGGTTTATGAATCAGTCAAAAATTGTGAATTTCACATTTTTGAGCTTTTTTAAAATCTTGCGCGAAACAAAAAACAAATTTTTTTAAGTTAAAAAAATAACTTATTTCTTCGATTTAAGCTGAAGAAATTTCAACCACGTTATGTTAAATTTTTTTCAAAAGAAGGTGTAAATAAAAAAATCAAGAAACGAATTTTTTGCACATTTTAAAAACATTTCAACTTGAACAATTTTTTTTAAATTTGTAATTTCATATTATTATTATTTATTAACAAAAACTTCACCTACAAAAAATGTCCCATAATTTTCAGCCCATAGGAAATGAAGTTCAGAAATTGGTCGAAATTCAAAACTTTGGTCCAATGTGCGAGGGTCAAATATTAACTAATTTCAAAAAGTTTTTTGACCTCGATTTGAGTTCATCAAAGGCAATTTTTCTGCTCTGGGCCGTTTCGAGTTTCGAAAATTGTAGTTTTTCGTCTCACCCTATTAATTATGCTCTTACAATTTTTTCTGGTTACAGTAACCAGAACTCTGATTAAATTAACTAGAATTCTGGTTAAAGTAACCAGAAATTCTCATTGTAAACTATTGGGTTGTCATCATAAAACTAAATCAAATTTAAAAAACTAGAATTCTGGTTACCTTAATCTCAAAAAAATAAGGGCACACAAAAAAAAGTTAGCAATTTTCTGGTTAAATATGTCCTTTTACTATTTTTTTCTGATTAAAGTAACTAGAATTCCGGTTGTTTTAACCCGAATTCTTATTATTTTAACCAGAATTCCTGGTTACTTTAACAAGAAAAATCAGTAAAGGCACACTAGAAAAAAGCTAGCAAAATTCTGGTTAATTATATTAGTGTCGGCCGAAAAACCAAAATTTTTGAAACTTCGAACAGTCTAGTCCGGAAAAGTTTTCTTTGAAAAACGCAAATCGAGGCCAACAAAAATTTTTAAAATTGATTAAAATTTGACCCTCGCGCATAAAGGTCAAAGTTTTGAATTTTGACAATTTTTTTGGCCTCATTTACTATGGGCCAAAAGTTCTGGTGAATTTTTTGTCTTTGCAGTTTTTTGTAATAAACAATAATATTAAATTACAATAAAAAAATAATAATAATTGTTCAAGTTGGAAGTTTGAGAAATTTTTTATTTCCACATTTTTTTGAAAAAATTGAACATTTCGTGGTTGAAATTCCTTTAGCATAAATCTTAAATCAAAGAAATATTTTATTATTTCGTTATCATAAAAAAAAATTTCCCTGGTTTATGAATCAGTCAAATATTGTGAATTTCACATTTTTGAGCTTTTTTAACATCTTGCGCAAAACTAAAAACAATTTTTTTAAGTTAAAAAAATAACGTATTTCTTTGATTCTAGCTGAAAAAATTTCAACCACATGTTCATTTTTTTTCCAAAAGAAGGCGGAAATAAAAAAATCAAGAAACGAATTTTTTGCACATTTTTAAAAAATTTCAACTTGAACAATTTTTTTTAAATTTCTAAATTTAATATTATTATTTATTACCAAAAATTTCGCCCACAAAAAATTTGCCATAATTTTTAACTCATAGGAAATGAAATTCAGAAATTAGTCGAATTTCAAAACTTTGGCCCAATGTGCGAGGGTCAAATATTAACCAATTTCAAAAAGTTTTTTAACTTTGATTTTAGTTTCCTAAAGGCAATTTTTCTGCACTGGACCATTTCCAGTTTCGAAAATTGTGGTTTTTCGCCCCACCCTATTAATTATGCCCCTACAATTTTTTCTGGTTACAGTAACCAGAACTCTGATTAAATTAACCAGAATTCTGATTAAACCAATCAGAACACTGGTTAAAGTAATCAGAAATTCTGATTAAAATAACCAAAAATCAGGTTACCTTAATCTGAAAAAATAGTAGGGGTACGCAGAAAAAAGTTGGCAATCTTCTGCTTAAATTGCCCTTACTATTTTTTCTGAATAAAGAATTCCGGTTGGTTTAACCACAAATCTCATTATTTTAACCAGAATTTCTAATTACTTTAATCAGAAAAAATAGTAGTGGAATATTTCACCAGAATTCTGGTTAAAATAACCAGAATTTTGAGTGCACTTAAAAAGATGTCGGGTTTAGTTACCAGAATTCGAGTTAAATGTGCTCTTACCATTTTTTCTGGTATTTTGACCAGAATTTTGGTAGTTTTAAGCAGAATTTCTGGTTACACTAACTAGGATTCTAACTAGCTGATTACTTTCACCAGAAACTATAGTAAGGGCATATTTAAGCAGAATTCTGCTCGCTTTTTTTTAGTGTGCCCAGACAAAGAATTCTGATTAGCTTAACCAGAATTCTGGTTATTTTAACTACAATTTTTGTTTGGAATCAAAATTATCTGTTAAATTTGTGTTTTAATATTCTGATTGCTTTAACCAGAATCTGTTTAAAACAACCAGAATTTCTAACCAGGACTTTTCTAGAGTTCTTTTTTTTGTCAGAATTGTTTTTGTTAAATTGAAAACGAGAGACAATGTATAAAGTTGATAAAAGATTTTTTTGCAGCCTTAATTTCTTATAACCTTTATGATATGATCATAAAACTTTTGACCTTCTTTGGGAAGATGTGCTCGTATAAAAAATTCTATCAGCCATGATGGCAAACCCGCATGAAAGACAGCAGCTCTAAAAGGGGCATTCTTTTTCTACTGGGTGGCCAACATAAATTTTTCTCAGCTAGAAATTATGCTAATACGGGGGAATTACGAAGTGTATAATTGATATTTATAACCACTCAGCACCGCCGTTGGTCAGTTCGTGATTGGCGTCGTTTGCCCTTCCTCTTTTTCAAACTATTCTCGCCCATTCCTGATTTTTGAATCGACCTCCATGCCAGGAAGCGGCACATAATGACTAGCATCGCCACCGTGTCGAAATTTTAAGTGATCCTTTGATTTGGACCCGGGGGTTGAAACTTCGGGAGAGACTTGTCTCCTTCACTAGAAATCCTGTTTTCATCCTGCCAAATCTTGCAAAATAACATCTTACTCAAGAAAAAACCCCATTCTTCGCTTTCTTTTCAAAAATAATATTCAATACAATTTTCATTATTCAATTCAATTTTTTAATACTTATAATTCAAATTTTACTATTTAATAAAATTTCTAATCCTCAAAAAGGTGTTTTTAAACCGGTCCTATAGTTAATGAACTTTTTGAAATAGTAAAAAATTGATGGTAATAAATTTATGGTAATAAATGTCTAGAAACCTATAAACCACTTCCCGTATTCTACGTGGTTTTTCGGTAGAAAAAAAAGGCTATCAAATTTTAATCTGAGACCGCTTGTATTTTGCTAGTAGAGCAGAACTTATTTTCGTCCTACACTGCTCGTAAACTGCTTCCCCTCAAATTTTTCTAAGAAAATTTCAAATGCGAGTGGGTTACTAAGGTCACCGACTGTGGGAACTCGGGTGAAATGACGTCATTTGAAGGCGCGCAGATTAAAAGCCTGAGTCATTTCTCGTTCCGGCGTGATGATGAGTCGTTCCGTTCACTCAGGGCGCTCTTTTTCTTAATTGGTGCGGGCTGAAAATAAACTTCTCGCGGGACGCCATTTCGCATTTAATTGCCAGCCTAGACGGTCTTCATTCATACAACGGTCAGAAGTCCTGGGTCAAAGGTCGAATGTCTGTTTGCTCAACTTTTACGAAAACTCAAGTCGCCGTTCTCACCCTTTTGAGTAACCCAGGAAAAAACATTATAATTTATTATTAAATAATTAAAATGTTTCCAAGATATTTTGAATTTGGTCTACATTTTAACACAGAAAACCGCGGGTGTTAATTTTGATCCAGCTCATTTGTCAAGATTCTCAAAATGAGAATTCGACAAGTTTCAACTTCCCATCTGTAACATGAATGTACATAGTTGCGTTTCATACGAAACTCCCTAGGAATAATTAAATGAACTTCATGCATAGCTCTCCATAGAATAAAGTCACTTTTTCGAATTGTGCGACTCCGTCAGTACTGAATGTGCATTAGGGTGGTCCAAATTTTTTTTTCTTCGAATTTTCATGCTCTCACCCCCCAAATTTGTTAGAATCCATAAAATAATAAATTACTTTTTTTGAAAAAAATTATATCTAGAAGTTCCGCAAGCCCCATGAAGTTTAACACGTATTTCACATAAGAAAAAAAGACGGTTCTTGTAAATTTTATTCAAAATCGTTAATATCAGGTGAATCGAGTTGAAACTGAACATTTCTCTTCACAATTAGATATAGAATGCGAATCAACATTTACTTTTTAAATATCACCCCCATAAGTATGTTTTATAGGGTCCCAAAGAAACCACGTAAGTGAGAAATTGGGTTTTGCGAGTTCTTGGCGCTAATCATGATTTTTTCGCGGTTTTTTTTTAGTTTTTTTTCTCTTTTTTTTTTCTCTTCACAATTAGATATAGAATGCGAATCAACATTTACTTTTTAAATATCACCCCCATAATTATGTTTTATAGGGTCCCAAAGAAACCATGTAAGTGAGAAATTGGGTTTTGCGAGTTCTTGGCGCTAATTATGATTTTTTCGCGGTTTTTTAAAAGTTTTTTTTTCTCTTTTTTTTTTCTCTTCACAATTAGATATAGAATGCGAATCAACGTTTACTTTTTAAATATCACCCCCATAAGTATGTTTTATAGGGTCCCAAAGAAACCACGTAAGTGAGAAATTGGGTTTTGCGAGTTCTTGGCGCTAATTATGATTTTTTCGCGGTTTTTTTTTTAGTGCAAATTGTTTCTATTTAATATTTTAATATTCTAATATTTAATATTAGTTTAATATTACTTTGTTCTGATCATTACATGTTTTCATAAATTGTTTAAACGATTTATTATTGTTTATAGCAATATTCTCTTAGAATAGAGTTGGAAAGTCGCGGTTTTTTCCGAATTTTTCAACTTGTTTTCAACTTTACAGTTAGAACGAGGCAATATTCAATTAAAGTTAACAGAAATAATTGTTTAAGCAATTTATTATTATTTATAACAATATTCTCTTAGAATTATGGTAGAAAGTTGCGCTTTTTCTAAAATTTTCCACCTTTTATCCACTTTTCAATTAAAGTGAGGTAATAATTATTTCAAGTTAAGTACATAATTGTATAAACAATTTATTATTATTTTTAGAAATATTTTCTCTGAATAATGCTAGAAAGTTGCGGTTTTTTCTGAAATATGTATTCAACTATTTTACAACTAAGTAGATCTTAAGAAACAGACCCCATAGCCAATGAAATACACTCAAAAAGATGTCTGGTTAAATTAACCAGAATTCTGGTTAAATATGCCCTTACTATTTTTTTCTGGTTAAAGTAATCAGAATTCTGATTGTTTTAATCAGAATTTCTGGTTAGTTTAACCAAAATTCTGGTTACTCTAACCAGAAAAAATAATAAGGGCATATTTAACCAGAATTCTGGTTAATTTAGCTAGACATTTTTTTGAGTGTATTATTAACGATTTCATATAGAGGGTTAATGAAAAATACGACATGTCTTCCAACATGTCATAATTCAATTCAACTTTTAATCCACTTTTCGCTTAGAGTGAATTAATAATTAATGCAATTTAACAATCATAATTGTTTAAACAAATAATTATTATTTATAAGTATATTCTCATATCGTAATGTTAGAAAGTTGCGGTTTTTTCTGAAATATTCAACTTTTTGTCCATTTTTCACTTAGTGAGGTAATAATTAATGCAAATTAATTATTTGATTCAGGCTTTTTTAATCTTCATATATTATATATATATATATA
>JBAGKK010126004.1:0-24959 GCA_037177015.1 Euceroptres primus
ATATTATCAACGATTTCATATAGAGGGTCAATGAAAAATACGACATGTCTTCCAACATGTCACAATTCAATTATATTTAGAAAGACCAGTTAATTAATTCCGAGAGAGTAATACAATTTCCATTGCTGTAGAAAATAAATTAAAGGATCCTTGTCCCTTGCATAAGTGAAGTTTCCATAAACAACAGTCAGCAAAATTATTTAAGCAGATAAACGAGATATAACAATTTCGCCGTAGTAATCGAATTTACTTTCTTGCTTCAGTTTTTTTTTAGAATGAAGTTTGCTTAAATAGAAGCTCTAAAATTATTATGAGCACAGAAAAAACTAGAGTTCCTATTAAAACTCATTTTTGGCTTCCAAGGGAGCTGCCACAAAAAAGAACCTCTCTTATTGAAAAGGAACTGAATCGAACTCATTTGATTTTAGAGGCGCTTCTGATTGCCTGCTGGTTTTATAGCAGCGATTCTTGTGAATATGACTTAATGTGAATAACAATAAAGATGTAATAAAAAAGTGAAATAACAGGAAAAACGGTTCTCTGAAAGTTGTTTCTTATTAACTTTGGCCACATTTTTGAAGATGGTGACTTTTCAAGCTAAGAGCCAGTGTAATGGAGAGAATAATAAAAAAAATTGATATCAGCGAGATTATCTACTGACTCTTCACTTTGTATGGTAGGAGATTTTCGGTAATACGAGCACACATCCATAGCGTGCTCGTATTCCATATACGGGAACATAAGAGCGACAGAATGAGGTATTACGAACCATTGTTACCTCGTTAGGTAGTGCACTGACTGACAGAATGTTTCCATAAATGGAGTTCAGCTATAACAATCCTTAATTCTTGCTCATTTGATATTTAACAAATTACTTCCTTTTTTATTTACACAATCATTTATACCCAGAGTTATATGCTTATTTATCATTGTAATTCTTTACACGCACTGAAAAAAATGGTTAGTTGGATCAACTATTTAGTTTGTATGATATGGTACTGCTATTTCATTACTTGGGACAATCATTGTATTAGTTGTAGTGACTATACAATTAGTACCAGCAACTAATAAAATGGTTGTCCCAACTAATAAAATAACAGTGCCATATCTTACAAACTAAGTAGTAGGCCCAACTAACCATTTTTTTCAGAGCGTCTTTTATTCCAATATGTAGTCAAAATCATGCTTACAATTATTGTTCAATCAATGTTAAATACGGGAAGTGTAACTTGATTTAAAGATTTAAAAGTAAAACTTGATTTTCAGGTTCTAGACCAATTATTTGCCTTTGCGTTTTCAACCCATATTTCAATGTGTGTTAAATAATTGCAGTTTCTCTGATTCACTGAGGCGCAGCTCGCGTAGTGACGTTATGAATAAACCTATATGCGAACGTTTTCGCGCCTTGCGTGCCAGGTGCAATCCTATTCTTGAATCTACCAGCCGACATTTATCAATTCATTATGTGTTTTCATCTCTCTTAATTGAAATAATTAACTGTTAAGAGTTTTTCTTGTAATAAGCATAGGAAAGATGAGATTTAATGGTCAGCTGACTGCGATTATTAACGTATACTCTGGAGGGAAATGCGATGGGAAATGATAGCGAAATAAATTTATGTTAGAACGCCGAAGAGGCGTGCTTAAATGCACATAGAAAAGTTGTGATTTAAGTAATTAAAATTGAATAATTATACAGTTCTACATTTCCAGAGATTTACAATGTTTAAGATGTTTTCTTTAGATAATTTGGAAATAAAAAAAGTAAAGATTAAAGATTAAAAAGAGCAGACTTTTTTCAAACATTAATACCGAACAAGTCTCACTAAATTTTTTAGATACGTTTAATGAAATAATGAACTATTTTTAATGGTTATGAATTGCAAATTCAGTACAGTTTAATGAAAAACTAGACTGCGTCTTATCGTAAACACTTTAATCTTCAGTTCACAATACGTCGAGATTGCTCGACTCTTGGCGAAGGTTGATTCTTATCATAAACGAATATGTAGGTAGTAGGCGATGCATCATGGAAATGAAGAAATTCGAGACGTTTCCCAATGTTTGCCTTGCTATGAAACTCGGGGTTGCGAATCCGAACAAGTGCGTATACGGCATGATTCTATGGTCGAATGGTAATAGACGATGAGAACAAAGAACCAAGAATAGGAAAATGAGGAATGGAAAAAAAGAGGGTTGAGTATAACGATGACGTAGAGGGGTTGAAGCCGCATTACGTGGGTTTGCTAACCCTTCTTTTTTCCTTAATTTTCGTTTTTCTTTTTCTCGAACGAGAGTTCCTTGCCTTTTTACTTCATTTAGGAATTAAAGAGGTTTCGATCGACTAAGGTTCAATTCTCAGATTTTAATTTATTATGTTCGAGGTACTATTAAGAATCATGATGTGAAATTGTAAGGTCGTCTGCAAAACCACAGTCAAGTGCTTAAGTAAATGCTTGGATTAAGTAACTTCTCAGTCACCAATTTTGGTTGCAGTGTCTTACTACATGAAATCATTTTGCGTGAATAAATATCGTTAAATATCACAATAATACTTTCAAGTCTAAATCTTTGGGAGATTGTTTACTAAGGAAACTATTTTTTATCTGTAGGAAAAGGTAGTAATAACTTGCATTCTTTGAAGACATCTGAATCGTGATTCATAGAAGAAGCTAAATATAGCAGACGAAGAGAAAGCCGATTAGTTGCTCCGACAGTACGAAGATACTTCTTTCTTACAAACAGACTGTTCACAAATAACTCTCCTTCAACAGAGTATCAAGTTTAGAATACGTTAGAAATATAAGCAAGAATGAGAAAAAATAAAAATAATCTCAGGGAAATTTTGACCTTGAAGGCTAAATTAAGATTAGCATTCTCGGGGAGAATGTTAGACATTGCAGGGAGAACGGAGACATTGCAGAGTAATTGATTACTTTCTTTTAATTAACTTTTCTTTTGTACCGTGAATCTACTGTTGCTTGGAAGAATTTTTTGGTCTGTCTGATTATGGTTTATTGACCCGTGTCGAAACTCTATCTACAGTTTCTTCCTACACCTTAATCCAATTTGATCCTCTCTTGAGGCAGACGGTTCAAGGATGGTTTTTGGAGACTCGAGGTTAGGGATTTCGTTGAGGGTCGTAGATTGTTGGGGTGTGAAAGACAAAAAAAAACTTACAAAGCGTATCGATCGTCGCAGGTTAGGTCGTGTGTCTGGTCGTATTTCTAATCTAATAGCTATTCTAGGTGGTATTATTTGTTTTAATTTATAGATCAATTTTATTTTGCCACTTAACTTCAGTTCTTTTGTGGCATATTTAAATGTGACATCAAGGTGCCGTCCCATATAGGCAGAAAACGGCGGCGTAAAGCAGAAACTCATAGGAGTGAAAGAGACCGACAGATCTATTTGTCTCTTTCACTCTCATCATTTTCTGCTTTACGCCGACGTTTTCTGCCCATATAGGACGGCACCTTCAGAGAGGGGACTTTACAGTCGGAAAAAATTATACAAATTAAAGGGATTTTCTGGTGGATCAGTATTGTCTGTCCTCTTCCCTCCTCAAAAAGTGTGTGGGTTAGGATTGCGCCTTGAGGGAGGCACGCCCTCGTGTTCGGTCCCCTTTATATTGATATTAATACGCCACCAGTGTTGTAGGGTGTCATGAACCTGTGTTATTTTTATCCTTATACATAATGTATAACTTTATGCAAGTGATTACCAGCTTGGAAACTTAATTTTTAATTATTTTTTTACTTATTAAAGCTGGATATTTTCATTACTGTAATAAAAGAAAATCTAGGAAGAAACATCACGATTTAGATCGCAGTTTCATTTTTAAAGTATATATAATTGTATATTAATAATTTTATTTTTCTATTTACCGACAATGATCAGTGAGTACACGCCATTCCATAGCGCAATTAAAATTGAAAAGTCATGGGTATGCGTGTTTTATAAGCACACGAACATCGTTTGCACGTGCCACAGTGTCACTTCCGATGTCTCTTCCTTTCATGACATTTTTACTCATGCGTTTGACAACTCACACATAAACATCATTCAACAGTTTTAGGCGTGGCACTGTACAACGGTTTATTATTAGCTGACGTTCAGACGGATAATTCTCTATGCATTAAAGCGAGAAATGTAAACGAGGTTAGCCATCACCGTATCAAATTGATGCGAGCAAATCGAGTTGAAGTCGCGTTGACGTCTGGTTAAACAATAGCGCGAAATTAAATTTGCTACATTCCCGGACAATGCCCGAGAACATTTACCGAGTTTCAATATTCTTCCTCAACATATTTTTTGCCATCTGAGAGTTCATAAAATATAACCTCGAAATTCAATAATCTTTCCAGTGGTTTTTAAAAGTAAAGAAACAATAAACACACTGTTAACTGTAACGAATTTTTTAATGGAGATCTAAGTGAACTTTAGATAAAATAGTAGATATCTTAATTGTTTGCTTAACAATAGTTAAGCTAAATGACTGCGTTAGGGAATATCGCGTAGGAAACATATTTTTACGGAGATAAAGGGTGGATGAAAAACTAAATCTGAATGAGTGGAAATTATTTTGTCAAGTTGTGACGTTGAGAGTTCAGCAATAAAACTGCCAATGACCTCTTATTCTGAGCCCTTTGAGTTTTCGTCTCTTGCTCGATTTCACGAGGTGCAGCGGACAATGCTTTAAGCTCCCTTGACGTATAAATAAAAAGTTGTAGAGAGAAGCCTTCGAAGAGAGAAACCTACAGGGGCGAGCCACACTCAGGAGTATTCATCAACCAATCGGCACAATAATTCTCGACGCTTAAAGTCGTCGAAGAGAGAAACCTGAAGGGGCGAATATTCAGGAGTATTCACCAACCAATCGGCACAATAATTCTCAACGCTTAAAGTCGTTTTTACAAATTACTGACCTGACGTCATCTTCCCTCTTCTTTCAAATGAGATTACAAAAATTCGTGGAGAAGTCTGTCCTGATCGTGTCGTTGCACTTGAACTTAGAGCTCTTGTCCTACCCAGAATCCGATTTTCCAATTTTTACACTCGCTTAGGATGACAGAATCACTGACCCCTAGAATGATCTTTGCTTATCTATAAGTAAAACTAATAATGTTATAAAGCATATTGCATGAAATATTTGGCTATTCAAATTGGCATTCAGGAACTAGACCAAAGTTTTTTATAACTCCCATAAAGTTGAACTATTTGTTTTTATAATGATTTAATAATAATTGTATTATAATAATTTTACTTTATTATTTGTTTCAGGTGAGTGATCAGATGCCAGGAGTTTAGAAATAATCATTTATTCCGGAAAGTAAACGAGGTAATCAAATCTTAAGAGTTTGATCCCTTTTCTATATTTGGTACTTTTTTTACTCTTTGTTAAATACACTTGTAAAACGATTACTTAATTGTTAATTGCTTTTAAACTTTGATCGTACAAAGTACTCAACGGATTGATTAGCCTTTGGCAAATGCCTGAACCGGTGCAAACCGTCACTGTAGTAGGTCAAACCGGTGATGTAACTAAACCAGACAGAATGCCAGAGCTCTTCATATCAACGACTAGTCTTTCGAAAGCTTTCGAGTCACCATTTAGGTTCAATGTGTTTGAAAAAAGAAAATGCGACTATCGTGTCACACCGTTCGAATCTTCCGCCCCTCGATTTGTTCGAAATTTACTCTTTAAATTAGTTGTATTACTTTTTTACGGTACTTTATGTTGGTGTTACGTTGGTTGAATTTATTTTCTGACGACGAATCTCGTAAAAGTGTGTGCGAAGGTGTAATCAAAGGTGTAAAAATTAGGAATTTAGTTTTCTAATGAATCATGACGAACAGACAAAGTTGGAAACGTGTTCCAAAATTATAAAAGAACTCGTTACCTATGTCAAGGGTAGACAGCTGCCACTGCACCTGTTTCTTTTAAGCTTTTTATTTTGTTCACGGAAATTTAATTCCGAACCCCTTTTACCTATTAATAACAAAAATAATTTTTTTGAATGTAATGCTTTTTTCTAATAGCAATGTTAAATAAGTCAATTTTACTTTGTATCAAATTTATTTATACATTGCATAATATATGAAACATATTAAAGAAGGTTGCATAGCAAATGTGTTAATTTTTACAGTTAGAAACTTGTTAATTAACTGGATTGCTAATTTTTTGTCGAGTGGATGTGTATAACGTGAGTTTCAAAACACTTGCCAATTCTTTCAATTCAGTACATTACGTCATGGCTCATAAAGGCGTGTATCATTGTCACAGCACGCGGCATCGATCAAAAAACTGAACGTAATGAAATTGAGTCAGTCAATGTATAGCAGATGCATTCTCCCCAGTAATTATAGTTCTCTTTTTACCTTATTGTATTATAAACCAGTGTCGTATTTTTTTGTTGCCTTGAATGGTATTTTAAAATACATAAAAATTCTACTGTACAGTAATCTCACGATTATATTTGCATTTTTTTTCTTATTAAAAAAGAAAATAACGAAGCAAAATAGTTATACCTTCAAGAAAGTTGGTTACATCACTGACGTAAAGTGAACTTTAAACATTCTTAATTGTTTGCAGATGATCAATATAAACTGAGTACGTGTTGACTGTCTGTTCTTCTAGGCAAAAGTTAGTTCGCGACGATGTGTCTCAAAAACTAGTATCAAGCGAGACTAGTTTTCAAAAGATTTGATTCAATAAGTTTTATTCAATAAGTGATTCATTTATTTCCAAGCTAAACCACATACCTTTTCACACATATTTATAAATTTCGTGTCCTACAAAATAGGAATTAACAAAGAAGCAATTTTCAACTAGAATTCAACCACGTGCATTATTCTTTAAAAACAGCAATGCTGCATCTTACTTTATGTTTAAATACAGTAAATCAGGCCTTGTTAAATACTTTAGTGCATTCAGATTCCGACCAAAAAAATGATAATCAAGTGGTGAGTGATAAACGCTAAAAAGATTATTTACGCCAACTGTATAAAAAATCTCTTGTAGGTAATACATAAATCAGCCGTGTTAAGTGCTTCACAATGTAAACTATAATTAACTTTTCGTTAATTAGGAAAATTTTAAGAGTTTAAGAGGAAAATTTTTTAAAAGCTAAATCTTCCAAAACTTAATTAAAAATTTGATGCCTTCTCCACTACGTCATGTGTCTAACTTTTATTTTCTTTGCAATTGCAGACAGTATTAGTTGAGAAAAATTCAAGAATGGCGGACACAAGTCAACAGGAGCTCTCCGAGCCACATACTAATGGAGTTATCGACGGTTTGACAGAGGAAGAAAAGAGCAAGATGAGACCCGCCGATATTGACGCAGTAAGTTTAACAGAATTCAAAATTTTTTCTTTCAATTAATCAGATAAAATAACGAAATAATTAATATCCCTTTTCTTGTAGGACATGAGAGAGATGGAGAGGAGAAAGAGAGTGGAAATGATGATGAACTCGAGGCTCTTTAGAGAAGAACTGGAACGCATTATCGAAACACAAATGAAAGATGGCTCAGGACCTTCTGGCCTTCTGCAACAAATTTCAGAAATGATGGGTCCGCAAGGAGCTCGTTTCAACGCTAATGTGTTTAAAAGTGAGTTTCTTCCAAAATATAATACATATTTAGGTTCCATCTAATTTTTTAACAACAGTTAACAGATTGGCTAATGGTCTCGATTATTATTAAACGTTGCAGATTCAAACTGCGTCGTGCCTATCAACGATATTCGTGGTGTGGAGAGCATGGGTTACGCAAAGGGTGAAAAACTCTTGCGCTGCAAGCTCGCTGCAGTTTTTAGATTACTGGATTTATACGGATGGACACAAGGAGTTGGTGGGCAGATCACCGCTCGCCTAAACCAAGACCAAGAACACTTTTTGGTCAACCCATACGGCTTGCTGTACCATGAAGTCACTGCTTCCAGCTTGGTCAAGGTCGATATGCAGGGCGCGGTCGTGGAGCAAGGAACGACGAATTTTGGAGTTCACATCACTGGATTCCAATTGCACTCGACAATACACGCTGCTAGACCAGACATCAAGTGCATTGTTCACATTGCCACTCCGTCCGTCACAGCTGTTAGTAACTTTCCGAAATTACAAACTGCATAAATCTAATTTTAGATTGATTTTTTGTAAATATTGTCCCTTTACATTACAGATCTCATCCATGAAATGCGGTCTTCTTCCACTTGGTCAAGAAAGTATAGTAATAGGTGAAGTAAGCAACCATCAGTACATCGGTGGTACCTTTGAACCCGAAGAAAGGGAGAAGATTACGAGAAATCTAGGTCCAGTCAACAAAGTTATGCTCCTAACCAATCGAGGTGCTCTTTGCTGTGGAGAGACAGTAGAGGAGGCTTTTTTCAACGTTTACAACACTGTGCTAGCTTGTGAAACACAACTGAAATTAATGCCAGCTGGATTAGATAATATGAACCTCATCTCCGAGGAATCAAAGAAAGCCATTTTCGAGGCTTCCAGGAAAGCACCCGTACCCCAACACAGTTCGGTTGCTGAACCCTCTCCGCTGGCGGAAAAGCTGGAGAAGCGGTGGAGAATTGGTGGAACCGAATTTGAGGCGCTTATGAGAATGCTCGACAATGCTGTAAGTTCTTGAATATGACTGCAAAAATGAAATATCTTTTTCAACACTTGAATTATAGAAAATAGTGTCCAGATTAAAGAGTTCACATGTGGTTTATTTTATACGGATTTTACAAATTAAAGAGTCAACATGTGGTTTATTTTACAGGGATTCCGCACAGGTTACATTTACAGACATCCGCTCGTCAAGAGCGAACCTCCAAGACCGCGCAATGACGTTGAAGTTCCTCCAGCTGTGTCCTCACTTGGTTACCTCTTAGAAGAGGAAGAACTTTACAAGCAAGGGTGAGTCGAATGATACAAATCTTGAACAAGAAGCTAATTTCTCAAAAATATGTCTTGAAAGATAATATTGAAATAAAACGAATCATGTACAATTGTTGTTACAGACTCTGGAAGGGTGGCCGCAAGGGAACCGACAGAACTCGCTGGTTAAACTCACCCAACGTTTATCAGAAGGTCGAGATTCTGGAGACTGGGACCCCAGATCCCAAGAAGATCACTAAGGTAGAGGTTATTACTTTTGAGAATAAACAAGAATAGGTTACTCTCCAAGTTCGAACGAACTGAACTGCAAAAGTGTGCAATTCATATACTCCTTAGGCATTCCTGATACATAGTCAGTATATACGTCATGTTTGTAAAACGCTTTTGTCGAGTAGCGAGTGATATTTTTCAGTCATAATTACCGTGAACCACGAGTTAGACAATAGAAGTCACAGAATAGTTACAGTTTTACTTAACCTTTTCGATAGGTCTCCTTAATTTCTTTTTACTTTTTTTTTTTTTAGCTATTTTACAGTTGATTGCCCTAGTTTTTCAAAGTAAATTGATTCCAATCTTTCCCCTTCTTTATCTGTACCACTTGTCAAAAATGTATCTGAAACGTTCTTTTCGAGAATGTGAAACTATTTCTCTTATAGAGACTTTTATAATTACAATATATCGACCATATTGTGACGAATTTGTCACTGGTAATTTACTGCCTTTCGACCCCTCAAATGTTAAGGCCTGCTTTTGATTATCCACTTTTTCAAGGCAGACTCGTTTTCACATTCAGTAAAAGATTTTTATAGGACAAAATTTCTTAAGAAACTTGCTTAAGCCTAAAACCCATTCAAAGGCAGAGTTTGTCTTTATATTAGACACTTAAAAGAATTTCTAGTACTCTTTAACCTGCTTTATGCAAAAGTAAATGTTTTTACACGTTACTCATCGCTATAATAATCTATTGAAATGTCTACGTGTTTTTGGTAATGATATTATTGCGCAGAGTGATATAAAGTATGCTTCTAGTGAACGCATGTTGATATACGAGAAAATAGATGTTGATATATAAAAAGTAAAAGTGCACACAAAGACAAGTCACGCTACTCGTGCATACATATATATTTACAAATTGTTACCGACAGATGTTGCGTAAAAATAGATTCATCTTTACCTAGAGTCTTTATTGGAAAAGTCAAAGTCTATTGACTAATGGTGTTCTAACTTGTTACTGCCTTTACCCGAGAAACATAAAATCAAGGAATACCTATTGTTAATACACAGATGCAGTTTTACTTCACTATACATTCCAAAATCATTCCACTTTTTCATGTCTTTCAAGTGCAACCTAATGTAGTATTCTTTTACAAGTAACTCTTAAAACGAGAAATTACATATAAAATTGTCAAACTAAAAGCATTTTTGTGATTTCATATTAGAGTAGGATGAGTGCAATTAAAGATATCTTTAGAGTAAATTTATTTTTGAATTTTTTGATTTGAAATGTGATTGATCAGTGATTTCAAACGATATTATTTCATGCTCTGAGAAATTTAATTCCGATTAGTCTCATGTTTTGGTGGCACGAAAGACTTTTGTCAATAGGATTCTGATTGTGAAATTTAACTGCCTTTAAACATAAGACTCCAATGAATATTTCCTTTTGTAGCTTATTGATGTTTAAATAAAGGTATATCCGCTAATTAAACAAAACATATTGATTCACTGTCACGAATCATCAATAAACGACACAGTGTGCAAGACTTGCGAATGAGATTCAAAAAAGCATGCTTACGCGAACACATATTTTAGTATAGGATTAGTAATTTAAGAAACGAACAAGTCCGTTTTAGAAATACAGTCAAAATTCAAGATTTGTTTTTTGACTTTTTTTGTAGTGGGTGGATCAAAATGCTGAGGAGGTAATTGGAATCCACGTTTACTTGGATTGATACAATGGACTAAGTCACATTTATTTTTATTACTAGTTCTATTTTCACACATTGAATTCTTTTCTTTTTTTGAGGATGCTAGTTTTCTGTTTTTCCAAAACGCACTAAGTTAAGGACATTTAAGTCAAAATCTTTATTGTCGCTCTAATCTCGAATTCTTTCACTCGGCGATTTACATCAAATTTATGGGATTCTTTTCATCTATCAAACACTACATATAATATATCATTTCGTCACTGTAGATCGAGAATTGGGGTATTTCTAAAAGCTGTCACTTTTTGCTTGATAACAAGGTTATAGCTATAATATACCAATTTTATATTTCAAGTCATTCACATATGATCATAACAAACCTCATACTATTTATTAATTAGAATAGTCGAGTTTTAACACGCGACTCTGTATGAATGTGTGCCTGTTGGTCATCATTATCCAACTCTCGGTGGCCTCGGTATGCATCCACTGCATTAACAAAACCAGATCTGTCGACCCAATGCATATCGAATTCTGTCAAGAAATTCGAGAGAAAGGGAGAGAGAGGGAGCTTAAGGGTGTATAATAAACTTATTCGCAATTGAAATTTTTCTAAATTGCAATTAGAAATCATTTTATTGTAAATGGAAATTTCTAAGATGAGATACAGGCACACACCTCATGCGAGAGTCATTTCACTGCAGTTTGACTAGGCTACTAATTATTTAACTTTAATGTTGAGGAGGTCGTCTAATATTCTGGTTTTGTGTGCAGTGGGTGACAGACGGATCACCGACGCATAGCAGCACTCCAGTCAAGATTGAAAGTGCCCTACAATTCGTTCCCAAGAATACCAATCCAAAGGAATTCAAACAGTTACAGCAACAGGTAAGTAAACATTTCTCTTAATTCTTTTATTGCGATTAAAAAACAATATTGGAAAAAAATATTCCTTCTAGAGAAGTCTTTTCTTTATTTTTAATATTTATGCAGATTAAAGACTACCGAAGAGCTGATAAGATCTCAGCTGGACCACAATCTCACATATTGGAGGGAGTTACGTGGGAGGAAGCAAAGAAAATGCAGGTAAATTAATTTAAAATGTTTTCAAATTAATAATTATTTAAGCCTTTGTATACTTATTATAAGAAAAATTGTTGTTCAATGCGTTATAATTTAAATCGTGATTTCAGGATGCTACAATCAGTGGAACTGGGGAGCAGGTGGTTTTAGTAGGTGCAGCTAGCAAAGGTATTATCCAAAGAGGATTTCAGCACAACGCAATGGTTTATAAGACTCCGTACGCCAAAAATCCATTCGACGCTGTCACGGATCAGGAACTAGACCAGTACAAGAAGGATGTCGAACGAAAGCAAAAGGGAGATCCTTGTAAGTAAAATACCGACCATCTATGAAACTTAAGAGGAATACAAAATCCATTTTATGAAAGTAAATGAAACTTAAGAGAAATATAAAATCAATTTTGTGAAAGTAAATTTCAGAGTTCTAATCTTAAATATATACAATTTGCAGATGATGAATCGCAGTCCGAATCAGAAGCCTTATCGTCATTCAACGTTAGTCGAGCAACTCACGAATCTAGCACTGCCAAAAGTCCAATCCAGTCCCCGATCTCGGTCACTTCTGAAACAGAAGAAGAAAGCAGAGACGGTAAGATTTTTAGGCTTTACAAGATATTTTTTCAAAAGTTATATTCCAGAAATTACAATAACTTTTTATTTTATTTACAGAACCCAGAGTATTACGGATAGCAACAAAACAAGTGCCTGTGCCCAGCCAACCAGAAGTCGTGCTGAGTGATGGTAAGCTTAGAATTTTATTTTTCAAAGAAGTTCAACACAAATGCATGTTAAAAGCTTTGAATCCGAGGAGTAAGTATTCACGTAATTTACTTTTTGAAACTTCTTACTCGTCAGTTTTTGAAAGCTAAATCAAAGTTTTTCTCGTGAATGTTATTTTTCCTAGTATTTTGTAATTTAAAAAAGAGTCAACCAACTTTTGTCTGTGAAATATTCTCTTACGGCATGAGCACGACATTTTTTCAGATTATAGATAGTTGCATGTGCAGATTTACTATGTTAGATCTGTTAATGTAGATGTAGAACAATCTTCTTAGATTATGTCACAAAATTCAGTATTGAACTTTGCATGTAATTTAAGCAATGCATGAGCATGTAATGGTTTATGATGCAGATCACTCTGTAGAACCAAAGGTTGTGGAAATTCCTCTTATGCAACAAACGAGAATTCAAGCACAACGCATGCCGCAAAAGTCTGTAACCCATCACATCACCGCAGGTACACTCTGCGTGATTTTATTTTTCTTCCTTCCGAAAATCATTTCAAACCTTAAGACAAATGTTATAACGAATCCAGAAAAATAATATTGATTTTTGACCTTTTGATACATTTGTTCAAATGCCCCTAACGCTACTGTAGAAATTGAAATAATTCGGATAAATATTCAGTTTTTTATTTTTTTATACAGTAATATTATTTTACTCTATTTTTGGTTTTTGTCTTTATTACAATTTATTTGTTGCCTTATTCGGTAAAACGAGTGATTATTTCAATATTTACACTGCACTCTATATGCAAGCATTTTATTAGTAAATTTGAGAATTGCATGTGTTGTCTTGTTCTGAATGTGCAGCGGATGCGACTACTGAATTCCTTAATGAGATGCGACGTACGGCGATTGATCCACGAAACAATGTCAGCAGACGAGGTTAGTTTTTTAATTCAAACACAATTTCACAAGTGATGGTAAGATTTAGAACCTTATATTAAAAAAAGCTACTAAACTGCTGTTTTCCGAGTGGTCCTTTTCAGCTTACATATTTTGTTTATCAGCTTCTGGCACTTCATTTTTTGGTATCTCTTTATTTTGCACTAAATCTTCATTTCAAATGCTAAGCAACACAAGATTGAAAATAATCTTTCCAATGAGTCTAATTTATCACCATATTACTTTTTTTTTCATCAAGGACACTTTGCTTTCAATAATCGAAACATAGTGGCCACAAATAACATTTTAAAATTCTATTTGATAATTTGTTAATTTATTTCTCTATAGTAACGAAATTGGGAGCTGTTTATATTATTATAATATTTTCCAAATATAAAATTTTAAAAGAATAAAAATCTTTCTATGGTCAGTGGGTTGAAATTTTATGCATTCGCTTTGAAAAAAGGACTTGGCACACAATTAACAAAAGATTGATGTTACTAAAACTTTTTCTTCGTTTAAGCCGAAAAACTTAACTTTCGACAACCTTGTGAAATCATCAAAAAGTATTGCTTGTACTTGGTTTGAGGTGTGTTGGACAATGTGGTTACAGATTATGGTCAATCAAGTACCTGCAGCAGTGAAAACGAGGGCGATACATATGCAAGCTGGCAGTCTTCGGAATCCTACGAGAAACCACATTTAGAGGTCGCTAGAACTGCAACAGTCGCGGAAATCATGAAACCCGTACTGATGAAAATCCCCCCTGCATCGTCACAGTCTTATATAGTAGATAATAACGCGACAATTGATCAAAACTCATGCCCTTTTCGTAGACCGAAACGTTACGATATTTTGAAACGCGCGTTTCTCGATGATTATGATAAGCGTACATTATCCCACAGCTTGCAGGCTCCTACCGCGGGAACGAGAGCTCGTTTCGTCGGTTCGAGTGTAGTTCCCAAACCGTATGCTATAATTTTTAACTCGCTCACTAACGAGGATAAATCACTGAAAAATAATAATATTTGTCAAAAGGGTAACGTCAGTTCAAACTTCCAAGGTTCACTGTCCAACAGTGAAAAAGTAATTGGAAGCTTTGAAACTGCATATTTAGGAGATAAGAAACTAATGAACAACACGATTAAAAATCCAACCAAAAGAATAAACTCCACAATCGAAGACTATGCAGATTTACAGAATGGAAATAATATCTTCACAGAAGATGGAATGCAGCATTTTAAAAATATCAAAAATAGAGTAGGTCTTTCTTTAAGGAATAACGAGAAACAATTGGAGGATGAGAACACTGAATTGAAGAGAAATATTGTAAATCTAGCAGAGACATCTGCAAGCAGACCGAAAAGACGATGCGCTAGGAAATTGAATATTCAGAGCAAGTTCCTGAGTCGATCAGCTGAGGATATCAATTCTGAAAATCATATTATTAAGGAGACAGAATCTCAACCTCTGATTCGTTCTGCTTATGTGAACAGTTCTACAAACACGGATCCCATTAAAATTGACTATACGATAGATTATCGACCAAAAATGAATTTCACTCAACAGGTCAATATAAATTTGAAAGATCAGGTTGAAAGTGATTCTGAAAATGATCTTTCTCCTAAATCGCTTTACGAACCGTTGCAGGCACCGATTCTGGTTCAAGAAGTTTTGAACTCAAATTTAGACGATGAATCCAAGAAAATAAGTCACAATAAGATCACTGAACCTGATCTTAAATCTCAAGAAGTAAAACTGATTGGTATAGCGGATGAAGTTAAAGTCATTCCAAGCGAAATTGAAGAAAATGAAGACTGGAAAGAAAAAGGTAATGATTTCACTCAGGTTCAAGAGGATGAGCAATTCGAAGAGTACGAAGAAAGAGATTTCAATGAGAACCATTCTGATGAAAATGGCAATCCGTGGTCTTCAAGAAACGAGGAAGATGATCACTTCAACCCCAGTGACAAAATAAAAAACGTGGAGAATATAATAGACTTGATCCACTATATTGATGATAATTTGAACGCATGTCACAATCCGATTGAGCAAGAAATAAGAGAAAAGAATATTGAAAAAGAGACAGAGGAAGACGAGAAGAAAGAATCTCAAAAAGAAATCACTGCAGAGCAAGAAAATGAAGACAAGATCGAAGATGACGAATTTTTCGAAGACGAAGAAATTTTGACCAATCCTGAAAACGACGAAGGCAAGAAAGTTATCTCTTCGACAGAGGAAAATTTCGAAGTTAATGAAGAAGCTGAAAATGATAATCTGAAGAACGAGAATAAAGAGAATCAAGAGAAAATGCTTTCAATAAGTGAACAACCGACTTTAACTGGATTTGAACCATATGATTACGTGACCGACGATAATAAAACTTTAACAAACGATGAAGATAAAAACGAAGATCTCAACTGCAATATGTTTCCAGAAACTGAAAATAAAACAACGGCTGAGACTGAAATCACTGCTGAAACAGACGAAGATCCCCAGAACGAATTCCTTTTGGATGAAACTGAAGCTTTGGAGACGAAAAATGAGGAATGTCCTATATCTGAAATGTTTCCAGAAGGTGAAGCACTCGATAACCTTTCAGAATATGCGAAAAAACCCGAGATTGAAACTGAAATTGAGCAGCAGACACAGGCGATTTCAATAGGCGATAATGAGACCGAGGTTCTCAAAGAAATACTTTCACCCATTGAACATAATAAAATGTTAAAAGTCGAAGATTTGTTTGAAATCATCGACTGGAACTTGGACGATTTTTTTTTAGTTGCTGAAGACGAATTTACCACTGAAAATGAGAAAAAAATGATTAACGAAATATTTCCAGATGAAGACGAAATGACTTCGTCAACTGAAAGTAAAGAACCAGCAGAAGATGAAGATGATTTGAAATTAAGTGGACCTTTGGTAGATGAAAACACAATTTCCGAAAGAGATGAAGCTTTAATTAATGTTAAGGTAGACGAAAAAGAGATTATGACTAAAGTTGAAGATTCGAAAAGTGAGGAAGGGATTGAAAAAGGTGGAATTGCAACAGAAACAAAAGAAAATGAAAACCTTAAAGAAATTTCAACTTTACCGTCTAAGACGGAACTAGTCAAGGTGGTCCATGATTTCTTTAACGAGGATGATTTGAATTTGAAAGAATTATCCTCAATAGACAAAGTTGAAGAGAGCGAAGATCCTATGTCTGCAGTTGAAACCAAGGATTATTCAAGTAAAGATCAAAGTTTATCTGTTCAGGTTGATAAGGATAATCAATTAGAGGATGATTGTACTGATATCAGAGACAGCGATGCTCCCAACGATGAAATTATTTTTACCAAAGATCAGTATGGCATAAAATATGAAACGTTCGTCAATGAAATGTCTTCTACAGAGGGAGAAGAGGGTTCCTTTAATTTCAAGGATAAGGATTTCAGTTTAAACGACATGTTTTCAGACTACGGAAACAAAGGTACAACAAAAGTTGAAGTCGCTACAGACCAAATTTTCGATCACGGCTTTGAAAATATTGATAATCCTTATGTTGAGGTTCTTTCCATGCATGACAATGAATGTGCTACTGCCGTTGAAGCATTTGAAGCCATCATAGATGAGATTTTTTCGTTGAATGACCAAGATTTCGATTTCAATGATTTATTCTCAACCTCTGATAACCAGATTCTTCTCGAAGAAGATCAGGATTCTGATCAAGTAAATGATCAGGATCCAATCGAAATGGATTCTCTCAATAAAGAAATATCGTCAGAAGACGTTTACAACTTAAAAACAATTTGCTTATCAAAGGAAGAAAATGCAGCTATTTGTCCAGTAACTGAAGATATTCGAAATAACATCGAATTAGCTTCGTCCACGTCGTCTTCAAAATGTTTTGAGAGAAGAGATAGCATCACTGAAATGATCAACAGCATGAACATTAATATTCCATCTACAAAAACAACGTATGAAAATCTCCCTGGCACGGACAACTCTCTTAAATACAATTTAGACCCGACCAACATGAGTTTGATTTATAGCCTAACTCCATCAGACGACGTATCTTCCGAGAAATGTGTATCCAGTAAGAATACTTCCATCGAGATGATGGGACTCAGTCTTGGAAGCTTGGAAGACTTGAACCAACTGAACCCCTTCAAACTCGTGAAGCACGATTTATTCGACTGGCTTGACCTTGCGAGCATCAAAACAAAGTGCAATGATGCTTTCTACCTTCAACAAAGTAACCATCTCATCAACTCGTGTCCCAATTTTGAGTTTTTCACCGATTTATTAAACGAAGATAGTTTTTCTGAAGTTGAAAATAACTCAAACCAAGGTTCCGATATTTTAGAACTCCCAAGTTCTACTTATCTTGAACTCAAAGAAACCGAGGAAGAATCCTTTCGTCATGATCTTAACACAACAGTAAATCAAATACTCGACGATTTAGAAAAAACTGAAATATACGCAAATGCTACTAATCTTGTGGATGATCTTCTTTATGACATATCTTGTTTGAATATTTCCATAGACTTGAAAAATTTAACGCAGGAAACGAAACTTTTGATGCAAGAAAGAATTCACGCATTTTTCATTGCCAAGGACATCATCCGAGGATTGCTTTGTGAACTCCCTTGCTACAACAACCGGGAGGAATCGAGTTTTCTATTGGAAAGGAATTCCGAATCCATTGCTCCAGTGAATACTCCTGCGGACGAAGAAGAAACAAGATTAACAAAGAATAAACGACAAGAAGAATTAACAGAAGAGATTAACGAAGAATTAACAGACAAGCCTGTTAATTTTGCAAGCAGCGTTATCATAATTGAGGAGATTGTTCATCACATTATTGATAACTTTGATTGTAAAAATCCCGAGGTTTATAGTTCAAAGAGGCTCAAGGAGACAGTGAATACCGAACTCAAGAACTATCCTGATACTTCCAATGACGATTACAATGAAACTGATCAAGACGGAGAAGAAAAGGTCCAAGAGGAAAACGAATTAGCAGGGCTCCTCAAAAATATGCACGAAAATGACATTTTACCATGCGCTTGTCCTGAATGTTTACCAAAAGAAAATCGAGAATTGGCACAAGTGCAAAAAGACCAGGAAACTTTAAAACAGTACCTGAATTTGATGAACGAGAATGAGACTGAAGATTTAGCAATACAAGATCAAAATCCAAAAGTGCATGAAAGTTGCTTGAAGCCGCTTTCAGAACGTCAAAATACTGAACCAAAGACTTTCAAGGAGGATTTCTCAGATAGCGAGAACGAAGATCATGACGTATTAAACTTAAAGAATAAAATAATCAAAATGTTTGCTCCTGACAATGATAAAAGAAGATATGGTTCACTGCCAATCAAGTTGAAATTCGAGGAGCTACTGGATCTGACTTCTTGCGAAGACCAGACGGAATCTCAAGAGAAAACCACTCCCGACTCCAACTCTTCTCCCTCTGAAATTCATTCAGCTGAATCAGACAACTTTGCTGAACAGGAGGTAACTTCCGAGTCAACAGACAACGATACGAAATCAGACAACAGCAAAGAAAAGGAATTTTCCAACAAGTTCGATTCCTTTATAACAGAAAGGGCAGAATCCAGCAATGACTTAAATGACGACCAAGAATTCAATCACTTGTGGAATATGAGAGAAGATAAAATAGAGGAGGCATGCAAGATTCAGCGACTTCGAGACCTTGAAAAATCTCCCTCTTTCATCCATTTTGGGGAGATTGACGAAAAAGAAGACAAGCCTTGTTCTTGCTGCATCGAAGTGAGTATAGTAGAAAATTCGCCTGGCAAACTTCCTCCAATCGAGGAGATGAACGAGTCTGTAGAGTTTGACAATCAAATCCATTCGAAATCCCTCGATCAAACTCTAACTTCTCCTCGAAGTCTAGATTACTTTACTTGCAAAGACGAGAGTGGATCTACCCTCTTTCACTCCTGGAAGAGCGGTGCAGATAAACATGTGGAAGTTAACACAACTAAAGAACTGATTGACAAACTGGAAGATCCCTTCGAGGAAAGCGATTCTGAGGAAAATGACATACATAACACGACTTATACTATTTCTGTTACGAGTGACAGTGATAAGAATGAGACTTTGGAATTGGAATATAACGCCGATGTGTCTTCGAATCTGGAAGTTGGAAAATCTAGCCAATCAGTTCCAGAGAGGATGAGAGAAGATGAGTATTACGACACTACTCTGAATTTTGGTGATGTTTCGGCGAGTACTATGTACTCGGACCTAGAGCTTTCAAGACTGAGAAAATCCACAAAGTGGCAACAAATTAATAAGCAAAATTACTACTCGCTTGGCTGTGAGAACTTGGAAAGTAGTCGGGAGATTGAATCAACTGACCAAGTGAAAAAAGAAGATCCGTTATTTTCTCGACCTGAAAAGACCTCAGCTGATTTAATGTCGTATTCCTACGACACGAGGGAATTCATAAAGCTGGAAAAGGATCTCGAGAAACAGGAAGACGTAATTTGTTGCAATTTGAAAAACGAGAACGACATTGCACCGTTATGCAGTCCGCCGAGATATGAAGATACTTCCTTGTATAGAGTAGTTGCCCAAATCAACCTGGCTGATACCGCTAGCCTTTCACCTTCTAGTTTTAGGGATAACTCGCATGATATTTTATAGAGTTTCAATTTAAAAAGTTGTTTGAGATCTCTAAAATCTATTTTAAGATATTTTAAACATTTACGTTTTTGAAAAATGTTTTGTCCCTTGGCGAGAGATTAGAATAAGATTTTGCAACCGGTTTGCAAAAGAGGGAGAATCTTTCCGATGCGGCAAATATTTTTCATTGTAGATTTTAATTTGATATTCAAAGTTGACTATTTTTACGATACCGGTTTCTTACGTACTACTTTATTTATATTTATAGCTTTATCATACTACTTGTTTCTACTTTTGTAAAAAATAGTTATTAATTTGTCCAGGGTTTTAAATTATTTAATCCGTTCTAACGAATTGTTACATTCGAGACTTAAAAGACTTGTACTAATCTCTGGTAACCCTTGATAAGGTGTGCTTCACCTTTCGCGAAACTAACAGACACTTGGATTAACGTTTCAAATAGGTTTAAGATAATTAATGCACTTGCTCATAATAATGCTGGCATTGTAAAAAAGTAATGGTAATTTTTATTTCTTGAACTAAGAATTGGTTTTTTTTTGTTTGCTTCGAGCATTTTCGTTTTTTTTTTTATTAATATTTAATTGCCATTATGTTTTTGTGCTATGTACATAGCTCGCTATTTAACGTTTTGCTTGTGTCATAAGTCATAATTTCACGGATAATAAACATGCTTTTGGAAAAAAATGTTTAATGACGGTTGTGGAAGGAAGAAGTTGTTCATAAGCACTGGTTTGGTTTTTTTCCTCTTTTTTCCCCCTCTACAATTCTATGGAATACTTTGGTATTATGGTACTATTTGCATTGGTGGTGCATTATTTAGTCCTTATGATCACCGTCTTTCTTGTACATCTCAATTATTAGAATCATTATTAACTCTCATTGATAAACACGATTGATTGAAAGATAACTGGAAAGAAATTCCTTGCATTAGATTTCTATTTTTGGAAAATTGGGAAAAAAATTATCAGAACAATATAAAATTATAGAAGACAAAAAAATTGAAGGCCCTTTCCAGTTATAAAATGCCTTGGCAGCATCATTCTTTGTAACAAGATTCGTTCTCTGATTGCCTTCCTGATAGCACCTAATCACAAGACTTTAGCTATATTGCACTTCCATCAAGCTTAATCAACAATTGCAAGGTAAGATTTAAATCCCTTTCTTCTCTGTCCATTGCATAAAGTTTTGTCTTTCTGTGGGTACGGTTTCAGTGATGCAGTATAGAATTTGCCAAGAATATTTTTTAAATAAATATCCTTTGCAACTAATATTCACTGAATGAAAGTTTGAATTTCTAATTTTATGTTTCAGGCGAGAATACGGTGAATGGAGATCACTCAGACGCGCATCATAGCACATTTTCGCACAGTAGCAAGGAGGTTTGTTATAAAAAATTAAATAATTTTTATTCAATCTTTGTGTCTGTTATATATGTGCATTCTTTTTATGATTACATTCCTTAAGCAGATACCTATAAAACTCCAAAACTGTCTATTTATGTGTCATTCTATGTACATATGTAATATATACGAAGATTTACTAATGTTTTAAATAATTCTCCAAGACCTAATACCTTTTTAATATTTCTATCTACAATGGAAGATTCAGGTCTTAGAAAATTATACTCTGTTTCAGTCTTTTTATTCAGTGTTGTAGGGTAAATGCACCAATTACCGACTGAGTACCATTTTTCGAGTAAACAATTCGCTTTTTTAACCTAAAACTTTAATATATGTTTTTTTGGTAAATGTATTTAGGCAAGTATAAATTAAGCCTCTAAAACATACAAAATAAGTGTATACGCCAAAATAGTAAAATTAGCAAGAATTTTATCTTCCAAATCAACAATAGGAACCAGCTCGACAATTGGTACACTTACCATGTACAAGGTGTTCACATTGCACTCTTCATTGTTCAGAAGAAAAAACCCCAACACAGCAACAGTGTAACGTTTTTAAAATTATTCTTCACGATTAATTTCTATTTAATTTTTGTGCTAAACGTGTAGTAAAAATCTTTAATAGAGATTTTGTTCGACAATTTGCTTCTCAGTTCCAAGTTAAAAGCAAACAAATTTTAATATTCTAGATATTTAAAGAATATAACTAGAAATCTGAAAGAATATCAGTTAAAGCACTCATTGAAATTTGAAATTAATTATTTGAAAAAGATTTTTACTATACTCGTTGGACAATATTTTATTTTCATCCTTACATGTACCTATTTTTTTCAAAATAGATGTGACACTTGTTGAGTAACAGTTGAAAAGTTTTCAAAGTTCAGCATCATTTAGTTTATTTCTTAGTCACTCACAGTTTCATCATTTCGCTAAAAAGAAACCAGATAGTTTTTTGGCAGAAAGTTGCAGTTACAATAGATTAAATCAAAAATAGTGCTGTAAGCAGACTATACGCTACTTAGGCTGCTTGCATGTATCGAGACTGAAATTAGGGATATTAGGAAGGTGACAGCAGTGCATGTGCATGAGACAAAGTTTAAGGTTGGGACCTTCCATGTTAAGGGTTCCATGTCGCAGGACGTCAGCGTTAGCGAAGAATCTCCCAAGAAGGAAAAGAAGAAGAAGAATAGACTGAGGACGCCGTCCTTCCTCAAAAAGAAGAAGGAAAAGAAGAAGCCTGTTGAGGCGTAGGTAGACTTCTCTTAGGTATGTATTTTTCATTCATTCACCTTTACAAAATCTCCGATTTGTAAAAAACGTCCATTTCTCTTAATTTGAGTAGGCACTGTTTCAAAATAAATAAATTTTAAATTAACGTATTAATTTCTCTTCTAAATCAATTCCAAAATTGTGAAAAAAATTTACTCAAATTCATTTTGAAACATCTTACATCAAATAATATTTAGTGTGGTAGTAAGAGTAAGGTACACATATTTATTCTTCTTATCTGTAAGATTATTTTGTTTCATAGGTTAAAAGTTAAGATTGCTTGGCACAGCATGAAAGAAATTTGAAATTTGTTTATTTAATTTCAAATTTCAATAGATTTTTTACATAGTAAGTACGTTAACTTAAAGTCAGGGTGTTCAGATTACAAAATAAATAAATTAGCAGAATCGATTCATGTATAATACACTCATCACTGAATTATGGGTCGGGCTTGGGGATCGACGGTCCTCAATTAAATGCTATTAAAATCCAATTTGAACCGGATTTAAAGCGACGAGCGAGCAGTCTTATGTCAACATTCAGGACCGCAAATATAGTCCCTGAACGAACAAAAGTAAATGCGCAGAGAGTCGCGATGTAAACAACTTCTGGCAGCCCTGACTGTTGGAGCGATGGCCTTCAGTTTCGCCCGTCAAGGGACGCTCAGGGGGGGGGGCAGAATCAGTGAAGCGTGAAAGACCATGAAGCCGGCCCGAAATACAGGGGCCGGAAATCCAGCGATGAGTGTACTATTAATTCAGAAGAGGAAAATGCCTAGCTACTAATTCAGAGCTGGACACCCTGAAAAGTTTAAATACAAGATGATAGGATAGATGGGCTCTCGCTAATTATATTGCGTAGAAACGAACGGCCTAGATTATTATTAGGTGCTCAGATACTCTCGATTTTAGGCCTCGTTCTTCATCAATAAAATCACTTGCCTCTTTAGATTCGATACGAGTTTGAAGAACCGAAGATTATTGTGTACGTACCAAGAAATCTGAATCCGTAATTCTCGACGAATAAATAATAGAAACATTGAAATGTTAGTAGGTACTATTTATATTTTATTGATAATTGGTGAATTATATCGTTTCAGACACTGCCACAAAGAAAAGCTTATCATAAGTAAACGTTGACACAACCAACCCGGAATCGAAATGCGAGTTGAGAATCGGGAACTAGACGTGGTTAAACGACGAGCGAACAAGGAAATTGTTCCGAGTATCGACCGAAGCAACCGAGCAAAAGAATCAGCATCTTTCCAGGACTCAAGACTGCCATCGCATTACGACTGCAATAAGGAAATTTTATTGTATTGTTAACGTTTTTACGTTTTTAATTTGTTAAGCGTCTCATTCTTTTTATTGTTTTTAAATCTGAATCAACCCGCTCTTTATTATGCGATGCGAACACGTCGTTGTGCTGTGCTTTTAACATTCTCGGGTAAGTTGAACGAAATGTTCTATTCGACAGTCATTGTGCGCTACTGGATCCTTCCTCGTTGTGTGTTTCGTGACCCCGCTTGTTTTGTAAAAAGTAATTCGTGGCGCGAGTAAGCGCACTTTCAAAGCTTCTAACTCTTTTTATCTTGTCGAATGTAATTGTGGAGAGTGGATTGTTTTTTTTAACAATTGTGCATATGTAATTCAAGGCGCTCCAACAAACTTTTATTTCCGTAATTTAAGAAACTCTATAGTAAGAAGATCCTTAAACTAGTACATTAATAAAGCGAGCTAATGATAAAGCATCGTCTCATAAGTTGCGATCGTCCCTAAGATATTACTCTCGCTAAAATGTTTTATTTACTGAAAGCAAGTTAATTGCGCATAGGATACGCCGCGAAAATTTGTAAGATTATAGTCTCGGAAACTTTTCTTCAACGGTGATCTCCGATTAATTTCTCTAGATCCTCCGTACCTGATACTTAGTCGGAAGGGTAAGGCGAATATGGCGAGCCACCTTCTAAAAAAAAAGAAAGGAACTATACACTCGTCTCTGAATCGAGAACCGGGCTCGGGGGTAGACGGTTCTCGATTCAAAGCTTTCGAGCGAGCAGTCT